>UYYG01000095.1:0-119019 GCA_900625125.1 Dracunculus medinensis
TCTAAGCCATGTTCAAGAATAACTGAATAATGAATTAGCCTCTACAAGTACGACGTATGTCGAATAGCAAATAGCATCATCTTCTTCTCTACACTTTTCAACTATGCGATAGATTGGGCTATGGAAACCAACAACCAACAGTCCAAAGTACCACGGATTTTCAACGCGCTAAACATGTTTCTGTCCTTCGCTGATAGTTGCGCAGAATTAGAATCAAACGATAAATCTGGATATCGACAGCAGCAGTGAGAAGTTTTCCTCTTATACAAAAATTTAGTCAAAAATAATCGCCTTCTCTTTTATGTCATATTCATGAACCGTTATAAGAATCGGCGCATATTTGCAAAGCGTTTTGATGGATGGTATTAGAAGTGGACAAACTACTACGGGATGTTTTTGATTCCAAGTATAGCATCAGATCAGGTAAACCAGCAAGATTCGATAAATTAGAAGTTAGCAACCAGTGCTTCTGGTTCACTTGACTCCATTAATAGCCAAATTTTCACTCCAATTTACCACGAAATGTTTCGAACTTCGCATTAGGTTCAATGGCAATCATAAATCTATTGCCTACTCCTTAGACTCTCAAAATTAAAATATATTTTCTTCTAAGAAAATTAATTTCTTATTAACAAAAACTGATAACCGAATCCTTTGAAATTTTATTTTTAAAAGAAAAATAAATCATCATCTGCCATTTTTGCTGCAAATTTTATATTATTAGCTCAGCTAAACTATTGTCGGTGAAAGATTGCAAACTTCAACATGGACGGATATTTAGCAATCATTAGCAGCCCTTACAGAATATCAGTCGATGCATTAAAGTGGTAGAATTATATAATCTCTTTGCGATATTTCATAAAAAACCGCAATTTATGCAAAGATTTAATAAGTGCAAGGTAAATTTTTAAAAGGGATAAGCAGACGCGAAAATACTGGAATTATACGTTTAAAAATAAAGGGATTATGCAAAGGAACGTTACATAATATTTTATAAAACTACTTATTTTTCGTTAAATTGTTGAATCATTTTCTTATATAAATAATTTCGGTATTTTTCTCCAAATAAGTGGACAACTGTATGAAATAATTCACATTCGCCAAATTCCAGTTTAATATCGCATGGAATATGAAAAATATTCTCGCCGAAAAAATCTCTGATAATCGGTAAAATTTATAAAAATTCGTTGCATATAAAAAATGACGCAAAAAGAATTTAATCAATGAATTTCAAGATCATCAAACCACGTGTTTGTTCTCAAAATCAGTTCAAGTTTAAAAGGCCCATTAATTATGGAACAGAACATTCATGAAATAAGGAAAAGGTTTATAACAAGCAACTTATAAATGTACAAAATCGAGTAATTTATTCTAGCACAGAGGAAGAAGATTGTTGAGCAATACGGGCATTTTTGGCCTTCGCATACCTTTCCAAATCGTCCAGACTCAATTTATTTACCTTCCTTTCAAAAATCTGAAAGTTTTTACTGCGATATATTTACATTTATTGAAACAAATAATAGTTTAAAAACGTTTCCTCAGAAATAAAAATATCAGGTATTCATATGCAATTTTAAATAATTTAATTAATTTTTCACATAATTGAATTGCTGAATTACGGTCGGCAAATCTTTTGCAGCACAATGAGAACGGAAAATATTTCCAACAGCGCATGACAGAGGAGCCTTCATATCCACATTTGGAGTATGAATAACAGTTAATTTTGCACCATCTTGGATATCGTAAGATTCTAAAGTCGCTTCAGAGTCTGAAATCATATCACTGGAATTAACAGTTCATTTTTCAGCCTATCCAGCAAAACTAATTTATTCAATTTTCGTGCGGAAAACCTTTGACTCACATGACAAGTGAAATTTCAGCCCCAATAGCTGTAGTTGCAACGGAATATCTTCTTCAACCTAGCGAAATTCCTAGATAATCGTTGATATAAAAATATAAAAATAAAAATAAAAGTTCGCATCTACCTATCTATAGTCTTTGTTTCTGCGAAACATGGTCAATGAAACATGGTCGACATATATCAAGAAGTCTATGACCATTCCAGCTTAAAAAAGGGACGAAGGAATGGAATAATTATCTGCACCTACACTTCTATCTGCACTAGGCATCAGAAAATCGACCAGCAATAAATTTTTTAAAATATCCCGACCTTGCAACAACCTAGCTATATTTATATATGCTACATTTCTACCAATAAGTGGGTAAAAATTTCCAATCGTACTAACAATCTGCCGAATTAGCTTGAATGAACTAATGATCGTTAACCACTTGCTTAATCCTAAGTAAGTTAAGGTAAAAGTAATCTTAAGGTAAGTTTTCACTAAACACACAGAATCTAAGATTCCATTCGCTTTCACTGGAATATTACCTGTATTAACCAAGTCGTTGTAAATCACTTACGTTGGTTCTTAGCCATATCCTCGGTTGCCTATCAAAAGAATTGAAGCATATCGCTTTAAGCCTTTTGATGAATGGCATCAAAAGCAAAGAGGAGCAAAGATCTGAACTAGTTAGGGAAGATTTTGAACTCATAGATGGCCCAGTGAAACATGGGTTTGGATGGAGGAAATGGGAATGGCTTATGCTTCGCGTATGGCATAGGATCGAGAGCTTTGGAAATATCTTGTAGTCAGCGAAGCCAGTCTAGCCATTAATAACCTGTTAGAAGAACAATTTTTTAATTGAAAATGTACTCACTTTTGTGAAATTAATAGAATGTAAGGGTGTTTATGTAATAGAATATTTTCAAGCACTTAGCGAGCATCTTTAAAATTATGAAAAAATTCGTAATCCATGAGAAGTACCTTGTACTTCCTATAAATTATTTCGAAGGTTATGGATATTTCTTAAAATTAAAATATAATTTTATAGTTTGAATTTTAAAATTAAGACGGAAAAATATACTAATAAGCGGACGACCAAGATAGAGAACTTTTAATGTGTCAGCAGGCAAACACAAAACGTTTCCGATTTCTTTGCGCAAATCTTGAATACTTTTGTTTAATCCGATCTAAAAATGAAAAATTTTTTAAAAACAATGATCAAATAAAGGACATCAATCAATCGAAAATCAAAATGACGTTTTAAATGAATAAATTAAATTAATGAAAAAGAGAATGCAGAAATAATCGTAAGTTTTTCTAAGTAAGTTTTATATAATTTTTTTAAGTAACAAATCTGAAAATAAGGAAAATAAGGTGCAGAAATTCATTATTTTCAGTTATTCGACTTTATTCTTAAATAAGAAATTTTGCATAAATTTTCAAACAAATATATTTGTACAAATATATTAATTCAAATATATTTGAAAAATATTAAAAAAATTCCGAAAAAGTTTAAATAACTTATTTTTTATTTATTATAATTTTCAATAAAAATAATTATTTTGGATAAATCCTGCAATCTTTAAAGACAATAAAAGACGAGGAACTGACATCGATCGCGCATTCCGTAGTTTTGCTACCAAGTCTCTTTGCAATTACTTTCATCATACACGTTGGTGTTGACAATTCAACTGCTTCCACTCGAAAAAGATTTTACAGCAACGCGATTCGCTGTAAGAAAATAAAAAATGGGCATTAAGAAAAGGAATAAAAGTAAAAAGTCGTATCTGAGACCGCAAAATCAAAATTTCAGAATAAAAATTTCGAAAGATTCGAAAAGGAAATTTTCTTAACAAAATGAAAATATTCGTAAAAACCCAAAAAAATTAAGAAAAACAAGTTGGATTTTGAAAAAATTCCTAAAGAAAACAAACGATTTTCACGAAAATCTATTGCAACATTTTAAACCAAACTTATTCAGTTGCAAACTTATCAAAATCTTCGTTTGTTTTGCTAGCGAAATTGATGCCCACAAAACCATAGAAAACTAAATCGACAGGAGAAAGCTACAGAAATCATATTTTCTTTTCAAGACCAATGACTGGAGTTCCGACATCACTGTGTGCTAGGTTGCCATAGCCAGGTTAAAATAATGGAGTTCCGACACCACTGTGTGCTAGGTTACCATGGCGAGGTTAAAATAATGTAAGGGCCCTATGGAATCAATATAGTGTACGAAAATTTAAGAAAAGAACATATATATATACATTATGCTCGAATATTATCGTCGTTACACAAATTGTTGCTACAAATCGATGCTCATCTCATTCAAGAAAATGTGCCTAATAGCCAATTCTAAATAAACATATTAGTTTAAATAAGTGTAATCATTCTTCCATGCAAAACTGGTTGTCCATGAAAAGTGGTCAGTGCTGCCACATAACCAGGAAAGTGATTTCTCCGAGGCATTCACCCTACTTTATGAATCAGAAATATATAATTCCATCACACAGAATTTTTAAAATTATTTGTCTGTGCTTACAAAAGAACTGCTCCGCTTTCTCATAAATCAGCCAAATTTTGTCGAAATTTCTCACGCTAGTAATATCATTTTGATCCGACGTGTCGTAACCTTCAAGGCTCGCTATAACTGCCTAAAAACGTTATATTTTATTCCATCAACCCTTCAAAACCTCGCTGTGTTCCCTTAATGCTGTATAAAATTCAATACTCCGCCACACCTCATCATCGGCAGCATTAGGTTACGCCAGATTAATGCTTTAATTCATAATTTTCTTCTGGAGGAGGCTAACTAGAATTGAAAATGTCAAATCACTGAGCTTTTTTAATGATAATTCAAAGAACTTTGCTTGCTAATCGCAACTTTTTTTAGAAATTCGATATCTCAAGTATAACTGGTTTCATCCAATTGTAAGCTTAATGCTTTATTAACAGTAGCACTTGAAAAATGGAACCCAACTAGAATTCATTTCTGTCTGTATTTCAGAAATTTTTGCCAGCTTTTTCATTGCGCCGAGATTCTTTTCATCAATCATATT
Source organism: Dracunculus medinensis (assembly GCA_900625125.1). Classification (NCBI taxonomy): domain Eukaryota; kingdom Metazoa; phylum Nematoda; class Chromadorea; order Rhabditida; family Dracunculidae; genus Dracunculus; species Dracunculus medinensis. The sequence goes on from UYYG01000095.1 coordinate 4,904, forward strand.
TGAGCACCTTAAAATGATTGTGGATTTTCTTATTCTTTTTTTGCTTTGCAATGTGACTTGAAGAATTTCAGTCCAGTTCAGAAGTCGAGCAAAGTAATTACCTTGGTAATGGGACGAAAAAGAAAGCATAAATAAGGCCAGAATTTTGCTCAAATTTACTAAAACAACTATTACATTTTATATCGAATGGCTAATGGACTTGGTTAATGCTCATGGATAGAGAGAATGGCCACGAATACGATCATTTATCACGCTTAGTTGATTATCAAATAGGAACAATTTTCCAAAAAGTTTTACGAAAAAAGCAAAAAAGGAAAAAGTAGTCTCAAATACATCAATCAGAAATCAATTAGCGAATCTTCTAAGGTGCTTGCCAATAAGAAATCCGCCATTAATGGCTGATTAATGGATTTGGCTGATTCGTTACGCCGAACGATGATGAGCAATAACTGGTATCTGACATTATTAATTACGTAAACTTAACTTGACAGCTTAGCTTGCACAGCCTAAATATTTAGCAAATTTTGCGATGAAGCTATGTTGGTGCATTAATATCGTTGAAAAGAATTCATATTTTTGTGGAGTTGCATTTAGCAATCGTTGTCTCTCTGCACTTTTTGGATTCGCGCAACTACTCGTCTGTTTATTCTCTTTATTTCAGGTATTTTTTTCACACAATATGGCAAAAATTCGAGATATGATAACAACAACTTTAAATTATGCTACAAACCAAAAATAAAATTGTACTTACAACTTAAGAAATATCCATAATCTTCGAAACAACAGCTTATAGAGGAAACTTCCCATGGAGTACGAATTTTTTCATAATTTTAAAGACTTCTGAGCTTATTATTATTATTATTATTATTATTATTATTATTATTATTATTATTATTATTATTATTATCATTATTATCATTATTATTATATTATTATTATTTTATTCTACTTGCTTGGAAAAATCTCCTTATTTTAGCATATTTATTCATGGATAAACTATCGGCATGTTTTTTATTGCCATTCGAATATCACAGAAAATTCAACAATTAGTGAAAAGGTCTGAGTTACAAATCTTTACTAGTAGTTAAACATTAATCCAGAATATTTGCATTAGCAATACTATCTATTATCGAAGACATGGTTAAAATAATTAGCGTCACCTTTATATGTTTATCTTCCTCTATTGGCTGATTGATCCATCCTTTCGCTAAAAGTCACTCGGAAATAAAGATAAGTTCTTCCCAGCTCCGTGCCTCATGATCGCTCTTCATTTGCTCCAATTTATTTCTTCATGAGCTTGCATTTAGCACATATTACCGATAATCTTTTGCGATGAGATGAAGCAAAAGTTTTGATGAAAATTTCATTTTTAAATTTTTATTTTTAAATTTTTTTTCAGTTTCTTGCTTATGACATAATAATATTTGATTATGGCCTAATGCATCGAATATTAGGAACGAACGAATGCGTAGCCAATTACTTAGATGGCGGATTTATGAGAGGATTGTGGTGCTTATCACATGCTGGAGCTTTATTGCTCTTGCCAATAGCAATTTTTATCTTAACCAAACCTAGCTGGCTACTCTGGCCAGGTCACCTTTTATTTTTTTTGGAATTTTCATTGGTCCAATTAATAATAATGAAGCGATTGCATCAAATAAGTTCTAAGTTGATCTAATTTAGCCTTATTAATGCAATCTTCATATGCACTTGGACTGGCAATTCTTTCAATGGCAATCGCTCCTAAATTAATGGATGCATTCAGTGGCAAAGTTAATGTGGGTTTAATTTATTCTTTTGGTATATTTGTTACGGGATTCATACTTAATTGGTTTTTTACGCTCGTCCTTTGGCATTTTTATTGGTATATAGAAAGCAAGTCACCAACGTGAAAACATTCATCGTTATCTCTTCTGTTGCGCTAGTTCTCGCCTAGAAATTCAATGAAACAAGTAGATTCATCGAAATCTTCTCAAAACACCATCGACGTTATTTTTGGCTAAATTACACGCAACATGATTAGCGGTTATTTTACTTACTTATTTCAGCTTTTGTGGCCAATTATGTATCGAAGTCTAGCAAAATAAATTGGTTTTAACATAGATTTTTGCTCCACATTTTTTATTCTCATCGTATTAAGTATAAGAATGCGAAGTGTTAATGAGTTTAATATATTAATATAAAAAACGTTAGAAAAGCTATTTTGGAGACTGATTTATATCAATTTATTATTCGATAGCACCCTAATAATCGAATTTCCTTTGCTAACATTCTCCGAATGATAAAAATAAGGTGCATAGAAAAGCCACTTTCTTAGAAAATGGCTTTGCTAATCTCGCAAACAGTGGTGTTCTCCTTTGACCACTAAAAAAATCGAATAAAGAGTAAACATAGTACGATGTGCTTTATGTGTGCCTTTAGGTCGTTTGAATGAATTACTGGTTCAGGTTCTTGCAAAACAATTTTTCATACCGCTATCTTTGCTATCTTTTCAGTATATAACGAAAAAACATATAACGAAAACAGCCAGCAGGTATGTATGCGGTAAAAGTGGATTTCATTTTCTTAGCCGCAAAACTTGCCAAAACGCCTGGATATCTCTACAGGCAAAGACAAGAAATTTCTCCAAAAAATTTCTTCATGAATCAACACTTTTCAAAAAACCCTTTTTAAGACTTCAATATCAGGTTTATTCGTTTATCAAATAAGTAAAAACCTTGCTAAATACCATAGGTTCATGTATTATTCTTCATACAAATATTTATGATTTATTTCAGTTAAATAAGCCGATATATTTTGGAAAAATTTAGATGAAATATTGTGAAAATTAAAATATACATAAATTAAAATATTTTCCAAATAACTCAATAAATTTTAAATAAAAGTTAATGCGAATTTCGCTGGCAAAATTTGAAGATTAACTAATTATAAAGTGCTTCCAAAGGAGGAAAAGAAAATCAATGCGAGTAGAATGTTGTATGGGAACAGAAAGTCTATAGCAAAGAAGTGTACACGAACATTTAATAGAAATTAAAAGAATGCGTAGAATGATCGGATTCAATAATATCTGTGTTTCATGCATCATGCATTGCAGTTCTCGAACTTTCATTAAACCAAGATATAACTCAGGCGATTTCATTTCAAAACTGGAAAGCATCTTCTGAGATATTCCATAAATTTTGGGACATATGAAGAGGCAAAAATTGCCAAAAAATGGCCAACTATTATTAAAAATTAAAATATGGGTCAAGTAAATTTATAGAAGGAATAATCAAATAACTAACTGCAGTGGGAAAATGTTTCACATAAGATGAAACGATCTAATGGAACCCTACAGTCATCAAAGATATATGCCATTGTCCCAAGGTAAACACTTTGTGCTACGAGGGAGGACGGCTGAGGCTGAAGCTATAAGCAATCTGTGGATTTAGAAACTTGTGAATGGTGGAAAACAAAATCGTCATCAACATCGACGACGACCCTCCAATCGAAACAAGCATAAGAACTGCAGAAATGGACGTTACGTGCAACAAGACAATTATAAAATATTGCACAGATCTCTTCAGTATTAAATTTCGATATCAGTAATTAATAATATTTATTAATTTCAGTATTACATATTTATCTAGGCATCATTAGCACTTCACATAAATAAAAAAGTAATAAGAAAATAATAGTAAAGGTCATTTGTGAAGATCACAACTGTATAACAATATAACTGAATCAGCATTACAGATCATTCAAGAGCAGCTCGATGAATTCTCCACCGAGATCTGAAGGCTTAGGCAGTCTTTGGAAAATCATACGGTGCAAGAGAGCGTTAAAACGACCGAGATCATGCACAACAAGGGCTTGATGATAACTAAAGAACACGTCGGCAAAATAGAATAGAATAGAATAAGCTCGCATTCCTTCTCTCGAAATAAAATTGGAATCACAGCGAATGAACTGCGATGAAGGAACACCCTGGCCAGACTTCCGTGCCTACTGAGTAGTAAGAACGTTGGATGACATTTGAAAATTTCGCCTCGAAGACCATCTTCTCCGAGTTTTGTGGGCCTTAATCTTCTGAATTAACATTTCAACATTTAAAATAAAATAAAACGCTATTTATTTGTTCATTTTAAGAAATGCTATAACATTTAAAGTCTGATTAATGTAGTGAATAAAATGTTTCAAAAGTTGAACACTGACATCAATTTGAATGACTCAACAAACGCTTTAAATATTTATATAAATAATAATTTATCAAACTTTTTTCGAGAATTCCACTTGGGAGATAAAAGTCGATCAATCCGCGAATAAAACTTTTTCCGGATGTAGACGTGGTAATTAATTAAAGATTAGATTAGACCTTTTCATAAATATCGCAGTTTATCTCAAATTTCAACGAAATTCATAGCCGAGAATCTAAATGGCGAATCTTTAAAAGAAAAATGCAAAAATTTATAAGTTCCTTAAATTAAGGTGAAAAAATGGATATGAGTGGTCCAAAATTATACAGTGCACAATAAATTAATATTCAAAGGCACTTTTAATGAACTGAAGGATGAAGAACAACAGATTTACTGCAATTTATTAAGGATGCGACTAAGGACATAATTGACGATCCTAGTAGTGTCAAATGGCGAAAGACTGAGTAAAATTGAAACCTATCATTAACTTCTCAAATTGAGATCGAAGCAGCGATTGAAGGTTTAAACAAATTTTACATCAACAAAATGAAGAAAAATCAAATTTTAACCTCGAAATTGTCGAATATGCCATAATTTCCACACTGTTGACTAATATATTTCTTTATTTTATTATTTTAATCTACAATTATTTTATTTATTTCTTATATTTGGAATTTTCACAATTTGTAAATCTCTATTTCTTCCTTTTTAATTATGTTATATATAATTTTGTTAACGTATTCGAATATCGTTCAACTATCGGCAACCTTGCTCCATCGAATTTGTCGCTACTTTTGATTCGTTCGACAGGATGGCGCTTTTGTAAATGGAATACGATGGTGTTCCAGAGAAAATCAGACCTTGTCAAAGCATTTTATCGGTGCCTCAGCGAAAATGCAGCGAATGTGTGCGTGGAATTAATACTTTTTAAAATACATGATAAAAGTTGCGTTCTCTTTCCCACAGTTATCAACTGTGCAATAGACTGGATTATGGACAATGCTTGCTTGCAGTGAAGAAGCCGAATCAATTCCGATATAATATCAGAGACGTCGAATACGCCAATGATGTGGCTTTTCGCTAAATATGAGGAAGTTCAACGGACACTAGACTGGACAGCGATGGCGCCTCCAAATCATGTAAATTAGAAGATGAAATTTTTTCACCTTAATATCAGACGTTGATAAGATCGCAGTGTATCGCAAAAAAACAAATTCATCAATGAACAAAGAAATGACACGCTTTGAATATTTCAAATCCACTTTCATAACTAATGACAATGAGAAAGATGGATTCAGCTCGGATGGTTGCAGCCAGATGTTTTAAGCGAAATCTCTTTGAAATCTAGGCGAAATCAGCGAAAGACATCAAAAACAAAAGACCACATCTGCCTGGTTTTAGTATGCACAGCCCAACCACACATCATCGAAACTTCACCAGTGAGAGTGGGAGAATATAAAAGAACTATATGCCATTGACCATTCTTGCCTAAGGCGCCAAGTGAACAGAGTCACCTGATTACATGCCCCATCGGCCATTTCCATTAAGGGAATCGTCTGCAATGGTATAGCTATGTTCATCGTTCACCACAGGCACTTAACATCAGACATTCGCAGAATGAGTCAAAGCAACAACGATATGATCCACTAGAATGTTACGTACATATGTACTAAATTTTATATGCTAAATTTTTAATGACTTTTCCTGATTTGAATTATTTTTAATCTATTACATAAGCTATTATTTAACGCCCCGTATAACGATAAGAGAATGCCGCATCTGCTCGTTATATCACCAAAGTCGGATCTGCATCGACAAGTTATTCCGATCACCCAGAGGTGAATCAGGCACGACAGATTCAATTCCCATCCCTTGACCCAAATCAGTATCCCAGAAGTGATGTACATATATGCAATAGATGCATCTATACTTGCCCAAACAGTCTCCTCGCAAAGCGACCTCACCCTAATAGTCAATTCTCTCAACCAAAACTACTGATAGAAACCAAAATCGTCAATAACAAAACTACCAAACAAATTTTAACCTGCAGAAAACTGCGATGCCACAGAGAGACTCGGAACTTTTTCACGACTACCCCGCAGAAATCCCACACAACTTAAAAAACTAACCAAAACCGACATTTCCCCTTCAAAATAATTTAAGAATTTCTTCGCTATCGATCCGCCACACGTCTTGCAAATTATCTCGAAATTTACAACTGCATTCGCGATTTTCGACCCTATATCTTTACATGCTAACTAACAATGGAGCACTTCACTTTTGAAATTGTCCAATTTTTAAAGCAAAATCAATATTCAACGCTTCCTAAACTCTTCCGGTTCAACCTCTGCTAAACTTCTAACACTCAATATGACCGATGAAAACAAAAAATTATAAATCTAATACTCTTCAAGAACTGGACAGTCATCCTGCAAAAAAAACTTCACCCACACCACATGTGAATCGCCCCTCAGGAACCTGTACCTGTCGAAAATAAGCACACAACTTCCCACTAGCCGTATTCATAACAATTTACTGAATTCATGAAACAAAATTAAACTTATGATTTTTTAAAGAACATTCAATAATATATTTTTCAATTTCAAAATATACTTCAGTCATCAACAATCTTACCTATTATAATTCAATTAACAATCCAAAAAATAAGCTTTCTCATGCGAAATACACCTAATATACTACATAGAAAAATTCCACCTTATGCCGATAAAATTTTAAACCTCTTCGAAAAAAAAATCAAATCAAAATATGTATCAAAATATTCAGCCTTAAAATTAATTCCAAAATAATTATCCTTATGTCAGCGCTGGAATCTTATAAAGACTTGGCTAGAAGGTACAAATTATGAAAGAAATTCATGTTAATTATTCAATGCTCAATACTTAAAGTCATCAGTAAACAGTAAAAAACAGTAAAAAAATTTTAAAGCAAAAAGTTCTTGTTTAAAAGGCTTTAAAATTCATTTTAACGGAAGAATGAATCATTTCGGTGATATACAAACTTTTAACATCAAACCAAAAAACCGACGACAGAAACATTAAGAAAACATTTAAATATACATATTAGATCCTCATATGATTAAAGAAATTTAATAGTGGAAACGAATTTGAAATCGAGGAAAAGTGACGTTCTTGGAAAATTGGAAATAAATCCCTAAATTGAAAATTAATGATTGAGGGGCTTCCCGGCTATTGCAAAATTTTATCAGATCACATTGCATACTTCTGTGTCCATTCACGAGCCAACTGATTGTACCGTTCTCGATCACCTTTATAGATACGCGCAATCTCAGGCACCAGAGGATCATCTGGATTTGGATCACATAACAGCGAACAAATTGAAAGCAACACTACAAACAATCAATATTTGAAGCAAAAACGAAGGAAACTTTCATGATGAACAATTCCTATTCCTAAAATTTGAAAAAATGGAACTCAACTTATCTAATCTCTTTACCTTTCGATATAGTCAGAGCTGGTGACCATTGCGAACGAAGTATATCCAAACAAATACTTCCATTACTATTGATATTCGGATGATAAATACGAGTGGTAAACGCTACCTAAAAATCAATGCCTTCAAAAAAAATCTGGATGCAGTAACAATTATAGTGAAAATCCTTTTAGCGAAATTCTATCTTTCAGTCAAAAATGAAAATCCTTAAAATTCGTAATTTAGAAACATTCAAAAAACCCAGTGATCAAATGATTTTTTAATAAAAAAATGTCTCCTCCTAAAAATTCCTTTAGAACAAAGAAAAGAATGATAAAAATTTACTTTCGGTGGTTTAAATGGATAATCTGTGGGGAAGTGAATTGTGAGAAAGAACACTCCGCCTTGATATGGTGACTCGGGTGGCCCCATAATAGTAGCCTGCCAATGAAATAAATCATCGCCGACTGGTCCTGCGCTGCACTGTGCAGGTGGATCTCTACCCAAATCTTGCAATTCCTGAAGGAAAAGCCAACATAATAAATAAGCAAAAAATCCGCTAAAATAAAACATTATATATTATTAAAACATAAATTTTCAGTGTTGAATAAAAAATCCATCAAATTTGCGTGAAATATTTTCAAAAATCCCGTGATTCTTAATTCTATTCAATGTATTCTTATTTGCTGCTGATTAATCTCTATAGTTATTAATAATTGATATGGTGGCTCAGGTGACCCCATAAAAGTTCGATTTGTTCGATTTGGTTATTTCAGTCATCGAAACTGCTACTCTTCACGTGTTAATTATATTATCCAAATTTAAAAATCAAAATAAAGTAGTGAACAAAGTATTTCCTACATTCACAAATTTTTGATAAATTAACATAACAATATTAATAATCCTAATCGATTATAAGGCAATAAATACAAAAATTTCACTGAAAAGTCAATCAACTGATAATTTATTTATTGCAAAAAAATTCATAATGTTCATCCGAAATTTCATCATTACAAGGTCATCGAACTTGATAATTCCTTTCATTTACAAAAATTTCCTTAAAATATTTCGCAAAAATATAATTCCCCAAAAAAACCTTCTATCTGGAAAAAAACCAAACGAAGTGTGTAAAAACTTTTCTCATTTATGATTCTAAAAGCTTTTCTAAACTTGGCTTAATTAATCAATTAATTTCAATTTTAATCAATTAATTCAATCGGAATATCCTAAAAGTTCCCAATTTCTTACTTGAACTTTAAAATAATCAATTAAAGAAAAAAGAATCGGTTTACTTTAAAATTCTTCATTAATTCATCGACAACTCTGCGAAAATTATTTAATTGAAAATATTTAAAACAGTTTAATTAAAATAGGAACAGAATAAACTTTCTTTCCCTTTTATCATTTAATGTTAAATCTATCGTCGGAAAAAAATTTTTCCAAATTCCTTGAATAATTAAAATGGTTCTATTTCAGAAGCTTTAAGAATGAAGTGGAATATTTCAAACAAACCTTTAAAAAAATTGAATAAATTTCAAAACAAACCTTTTGAATCCGTTTAAGTGCCATTTCGATAAAAACTTTCCTTCCCTTCTACAAAATTATTTAAAATTTTCCTTCTTTAATAATCGATTTTAATCGCTTTCCTTCGTTTTTGATTTCTTTTTTCCCGTCTTCCAATATCTTTTATTTTTCGTCGTTTTTATTGATCGATTTTTCTTATTTTTAAGAAATAATTTTATAGGAATAATAAAAATAAAGAAAATAAAGTTTCTTTTCTCTTTTCTTTTCAACGAAACACCCGTACACCTTGAAAGCAGCGAAAACTAAACAAAAAAATTAAGCGACCAATCAATCTCTAAAATTATTATAAAATACGCTCCACATAGCTGCGACGCATCATGCCAATTTGCTATGCGCATATAATTCACTTTCTACGGTAATTCCCGGCGCCAAATTTAAATCACCATTTATTAATTTGACTTCCCCACGATTAACAATCCTCTAAGGAAATTTCCCTGAGGACAATATTTATGAACCAGAAAACGAAAACGACCGAAGTGAAAACTTTTCAAAGAATCTACCAAGCTCCCTCAACCAAAGGAAATAAACCGTCTAAGAAAAAAATTTAGACAGGAATCGATTTCTCTCTCTCATATCTCGACACATTTTTTAAAGTGTATTTTAGAAAATAACCTGGTTTTCCACTTAGAAGTATCAACCATCCTATCTTACCAAAAATTTAACGTCTAACTTCCAGCGCTAACATTTCCAATCTGACATATATCTAACATATATATGAATATATGTATATATTTTTTTTTAAAAAGTTCCCACCATTACTAGTTAAACTCGTTCCACTGGCTATCATATTGATCAATATGCCAGGGAGCCCCGTGGCAATAGAAATACAGGTGAGTCGCCAGCATCACTCGGATTTTTGCACAGGTTCACTCCTGCGGGGAATCGAACAACAGCTTCGGCTGCTCCAAATTGAGCAACAACTCATTGAGCCATTCTATCCCCTATATATATATATATATTTAAGACTGCTTTTTATTAAATTGCTTTGGAATTTTTGCGAAACGATTAACCAATAAAGCAGTATTCTGAGAAAAATACACTGAATACCTTTTTTCTAAAGATCAAATAATAAAATAAAAAGCAAAAGCATGCTTTTGAGCTGCTGAGATCATTTAGTGATCAAAATCGACACATTTCATAGACTTGAACTGATAGATTTATGCAAAAAATAGTGAAAAATATTGTTAATAATAAACAATAATAAATTAATTGCAAAAATTTTACATTTGAAAATGAAAATTTACATAGTATATTAACGAAAACTGTATCGCAAAAAGAAGTGGAAGACAAATTAGGAAAAATAAAAGGATTCTGCTTCAAATTATCAAATGGCTAAATTCCTTGTGCTTTTAATCGCAGAAAGCAATTCTGACAGACCCGTACAGGTTTTGTAATCCGCATATGTTTTATATCCGTTTCATATCGACTGCATCTAAACAGCCAATAAAGTTTCAGAAGTTTTTGAAAAAAAACTAAATGCAAAAAAAGTTTTGGGATGCATAAGAATTTTATAATCCTGATTCAATCAAATAAAATGAATTTACTATAGAATTTTGCCATAATGATTAAAAATGGACTAAAAGTGATAAAAATAAAATAGCACGAACCGACTACAAAATATATGTCCACAATTACGACAGTGATGCCGACGTTCAGCAATTGAAAAGCGTTGTAAACATTGTGTGCATGAATGACGGCTAGGATCTTGTATCCAGTGATCAGCCCGATTACCAGCTTCGCCCATCTGCCAGTGCCATACACGACCCACTCCATCTCCCACATAAAGTGATTTATGATCCCTAAATATATGAATAACTATCATTCGAAGAAATTCCCAAACGAAGCGAAACATACTTGGATGGAGCAATAGCTGTTATTGGAGCAGGCCTCGGATTATCGTTCCTACTAAAAGCTGTATGTGCTGTTAAAGATGCTCGAGGTACTAGTATTCGTAGCCACGCTTTCTGTTCTGAATTTGAGGAATGCATATCCCCTCCAGGTGGCCAATATTTAGCATTATTATTCTGCAACTTGATTTTTCAAGAAATTATAAGTGATAAATGGAAATATGCAAATAATTAAATTATGCTAACCCATGTATTTACCACTGATGTATTTTCTTCACTGTCATAAGCAACAGGGCTGAAAGGCTCAGGAGATTCCGCCTGGCTCTCTGTAGCAGAAAAAGTATCAAGTGAACTAGTTGAAGACCCTAGGCGCAATCGCTTCCGCTGTTTATCTAATCGTTGTTGGAGATTGGCAGCAGTACTTAATATCGGCCTCGTTCCTCTGAAAATTCAATAAAAATATAGAATGCAAATAAAGATCATTAAAATAAAATCACATAAATAAAGACCAATAAAAATTTTGAAATAAAATATACTCCAGAAAACCTTACAATCCACTACGCTCAGGAATTACAGCAGTCGATTCCGAATCAGTTTCAATCATTTCAAGAGAATATATTCGAACAACTCCATCACTCCCTCCACACATCACCACATTATCTCTATCCCATTCATTAACCTGAAATAATTAACTTAGGTTTGGTCCTACCCAATAGCAGAAAATTTCGAGATTTCTCAAACTTCAATATAATAATTTTGAATCAACGACCAGTTTCAAACTTACGTATGAGAAAGCAATTGCTAAAATAATATTGGTTCCTGCATTTATTGGTGATGAATCGCTATTATTCACTATTGACAACAATTGACCATTGATCGACCAAATAAAAAGAAGCGATGATGAAGCGGTCGCAATATCACCCTAAAAAATTGTTGTTTAATTAATTAATTACTATTTTATTCTAGGAAAAAAATCAATTAAATTCCAGCAAATGCACTAACCGTGATTTCATTGATGGCGACACAAGTTACAGAAGATGGATGCGGTCTTAACTGTCGAATAAATGTCAATCCGCTCAAATGCCAAAGTATAGCTGAACAATCTCTACTGGCACTTACAAGTAAAGTTTGAGCAGAGCAAGCAGCTAATGCTGTTATGGCATCCGTATGAGCAATAAATGTATGTTTCATATGAAGATTTGATGCTCGGTCAGTAATATTCCACATACAAACCCGTCCTGTCGTTGAGCCGGTAAACAAGGTTTTTGAATCGCTACATGCACAGCATGTTATTTCTGAGGTCTCACATAACTCATGAATACAAGTTGACTAAAAAGATGAGATTAATAATAAAAATCATGATTTTAAAATGTATAAATCTAAAATAAAATAAAACAGAATAAAAACTTTCCAAGAATGAAAGGTAAAAATGTGTTTAAAGGGCTACTTTAAACTTTAAAGGAATTGGAATATTTCTCTAAAAATAACAATAAATAGTTAAATACCTTATCAGTATCAACAATACCAATCCTAATGCTTCTATCCAAAAAACCCCACGAAAGATACCGATTAGGAGAAAGAAGGACACGATTTTCCTCGAGTGCTGTTAAGCTTTTCTCCGTTGCAATCAATGATCCAACAGCCGATTTAAGCTCTCAAAGAAATTTCTTCAATTCGGGTATATATTAAGGAAATTCCATATAAAAATAGATATTAATGGAAAATAGACAAAAGAGATATAAAATAGATGGTACCTAAAAATTTTTTAAAGAGTTCTCACTATTATTGGTTAAACTCGCTCCACTAGCTTGTCGCACTGGACAAATGTGCCAGGGAGATAGAAATATAGGTGAATTGCCAGCATCACCCGGATTTTTGTTACCGAATTTCAGGCTTACTCCTGCGGGGAACAGAACCTCAGCATAGGCGGAGCTCCAAATTGAGCAACAACTCACTGAGCCATCCTATCCCCAGAATCTAAAAATCTGATAAATTTGATTAATTTTGGGTATTATAGTCGTCACCTTTTATTGGTTGTTGAGGAGCTTTGATCGAATCTAAAGAATGGTAGAACAATCGCTGAGTGGTAAGTCCCATTATAGAAGAATATGGATCAGCATATACAATTTTTTTTTGCGGATGTGGTTTTTTAAAAAGCTGAGTGGGAATTTGACCAAAGTTATTGATAAATCCAATAGTAGCATTTCTGAAATAGAAAAAAAAATGAGGGCGGTCATTTTCAATAAAATTTCCTGAACCAATCTGCAAACGCTGCCTTGTAAGTGGGTCCTGAATGTTTTCGAAATCCACATTTCCCTCATAAAAAAGATGGTGAAATACATTCAGCGCATCCACGGCAGGTTCTCCGAATTGTTTATATCCGAATATAAGATCAATCCAGTTATGAAGATTGGCTGACACATAGTCACATTCTAATGCCTGAACGATAGCTTATGAGTGTGGAGCTACCATTACACTTAAAATATTTCAGGAATATATTAATAATTCTTCAAACGAAATAAAATAATAATTCGATATGCTAAAATTCAATCGATGTATTGAACAAATTTAATTACAATAATAAGTAAATAATTATCAATAAAATCTGGAAAGAAAAAGTGACCTCCCGATGAACTCGAACAAATTCTCTTGCATCACCCTTTGCCCAAGGAGGAAGTATAACATCGTCAAGTCTGATGCCATTTTGTTTTATACCAAGGTCAAAATGGTTCGAGTTGATAAACATTTCAGGAAGGGAAAAAAATTCCGGAATTAATTCTTTAACATCAGCCATATTATTTCGACTAGCACTTAGCCAAGCATCGCCAACGCTGTAGAACATTCTATCAGCTAAATCGAAATGACCACCCTAAAAAAAAAGAATAATCAATGGAAAATCTAAAAATTAAACTTAGTGCAAGGCTTTCCAATGGAATCGATGGACCTCCAGAAATCGATTGGGTTCCAATGCGACGATCGTCGGTAAAGGGCCGATGAATATGGGGATAGAATGGCTCAGTGATTTATTGCTCAATTAGGAGCGTCGATATTAATAAACCTGTACAAAAATTCGGGTAATGCTGGCGACTCCCTGTATTTCTATCGCCAAGAAACTCCATGGCATATTGTCCAATGCGACGAGCCAGTGGAGTGAGTTTAACCATTAATGGTGAAAAAAAAAGAAAGCCAATGGACAAGTAGATAAGATCTATACCCAAAAATTTTTCTTCAAATTAAAATCCCATAAACTTTTAAAATATCAAAAAATACATTCAATTACCGTCTTAAAAACATTTATAAGAATTTTAAGAGAATAGATTGGAATATATAAAAGGTAATATGTAAGATGCAGGAAACCTTTAAGGATTTAGCGTATAAAATTTTTGACATCATAATTGTAATGTCACAATGTTGTTAAAAATATTATTTGCAATGATAATTAGAAAAAACCTGAAGTTTTAGAAATTGTTGAGTAAAAGGTTCGAGACGGACTAAATATGAAACGACAATCATTGCACTGCTATAATGAGTACCGAACATATAAGGAGGAGTTTCACCAGTAGGATCATCCCATTCGCGATAGCGCTTCATAAATTGCTCAAGACGTTCAGCACTTTGTGCACCCATTGGTTTACTAAGATCTCGGAAAATTCGTGGATCAGCAAAATCCAACACCTGCAAAACAATATAGTTTTATTGAAAAAGTCACCAAAATGCTTATACAATGAAAAATTTAAATATACCTCTGACTCGTAATCACGCAGAATCCATGGAAAAATTGGGTACTGAGAAAGATCATTATAAGAGCGACCAGCTAATGTATTAAGATGCATTAAATATTGGAAATTATTTAATTCGCCTCGAAGCCATCGTTGTGTCACAGATTGCTGGCCTAAAAAATCGAAGCTTTAAATTATCAAGAATTATAAAATGCCACTTCAAGTAAATATAATTACCGATAATCGAATTTAAAAGAGAAACTCTGCCAGATTGTTCCACTGGCAATCCAGACCGTTGGCCACTGACTGATTCAATGCCACCATCTTTTAAAGCTTTTGCGAGGGAAATAAATCTGAATAGAATAAAGGAATGAATACAGAAAGTTAATGAAGAAATTTTTAGAGATCAAAAAATTATTTAAAATCGAGAAATTCGATTTATATGAAATAACGCACTTTTGATAGACTCTATTACGCATGCGTCTAGGAAACGCTAGGAGGTAATTTCGACCATCTGCAGAAAAAACTTCAATAGCGATAGGCTGAAGAAGATAACGTCGTCGATGAACTTCACGAATATCATCATATGAAAATTTACTGCACAAACGTGCTTTTCTTATAGGATGACTCGTACCACAAGCCATATAAGGGATGATTGGGTCATGTAATCTAAATTATTAACTTATAAATATGAGTTTGAGAGTCGCAAAAAAGTTAATAAATGAAGAATAAATAAATAAATAAAAAAATTAAAAAATCATAAATCGTAAATAAATTAGAAATGACTGGATAAAATGATTACTTTGGAAAATATAAGGCATTAAACAAAAAATTAAAGGAGTATAGTAGATTCCTAATAAGATAAAAAATTTTAATTTTAAATTTTAATTTTAAAATTTTATCTAATTTTTACTCTGGTGGAAGAAAATCAAGATCCCGGATTTCACGAGTTTTAAGCAATGTAAAACCATCAACAACATAATAATGTTCACGACCAAATAATAAGAGACCTTCGCTGGTGTCAAGGCCCTGAATACGGGCGCAACGAAACATTGAATGAAGTTGTTCGCCCCAAAAAAAAGTTAAAATTAACGAAATAGAAAAAAAATGTACATTAACAAAGAAAGACGTAAAAAACCATAGAAAACTTTTAAAAATAAAAATTACTTGTTCCAGAAGCCTTAAGAGAGTTTGATTGTCTGGACCGCGTTTTTGTTCAATTTTTTCTTCTTTGATACCGTTTTTTAAATCTTTTTTGAGATCAGCTTTTGAAGAAATATCATTCGATTCTTCGTTTTCTTCTTCATCAATATTCTCATTTTCTTCACCTGCGTCATCATCAATTCCATTGTTTTCTTTTTCCGAATTCGTTGTTTCACCATTGTCAAAGGGTGATTGCATGTTATTATGTTTGATAGAAACACGACGAATCATTGACGAGGAGACTTCTGAATAAGTTTAGGTTTTAGGTTTTCTCACACATCAAAAAAATTAAAATCATAGATTCTGAAATCCATTAATATTCTTAATTTTTTAGAAAATATGATACCAGTAAATTTTCTGAACAGATAAAATTTTAAAAATTTGTAGTTATATCTGTATCTAGAATAAATTGAGTTAAACCTTGCACATCTGCAAAAAGAAAATCGCTTCTTTCTTCAGATGGAGTATTAACCATAGCAGACAAATCGATTATTTTTGAATCAATCGTTTTGGCACGTCGGCGTTTCATGGCTTCATAATAAAATTTACTGTCTCGCGATATGGCCACTTTCACACGTAACGGTTTCTTTAAAAATTAAGTTGAAATATAAGTGAAAACATAAAATGAATAAAACTTAAAATATTTTAAAAAATTTTTTACTTCATTTTCATAGTGAATTTTCATATAAGTAAATATCTTAATGATATATCTAAGACCAAAAAGAAACAAAAAAACCGATTCCGGAAGATCGAGATGAGGCCGATACGGATAATGATGATAGAATGATGGATTCGGAATAAGCTTTCGCCTAATGCGACAAGGACCTTCAGTCATATCTAAAGTAAATTTGTCTAATGAAGACCCAACTTCTGGACCCCATATTCCACGCTCCCTAAAAATGGTTGACGATATAATCAATAATTTTTCCACTCTTTTTGTGCCATTTCAGAACACCAAGAAAATTTCATTTTGATAATCATAATATAATCATAATCATAAAATCAAAAATTTTTATTCATTTACCTTGTTAATTCCGATTCCGAAGAGTGCCATTCTTGTAGACACCATTTCCTTGTATGTGAATGCCATTCATGATAACTGACACATTGTGCGCTAACTAATTCTCGAATAAGAGAAGTATGAACTCTTATCCACATCAACACGACCTTAAAAACAAGTTAAGCAAATATATAGCTTAATTTTTTTTTGCATATCACTGATAATTTACCCCTTTTTATTAGCTAATTGACAGTAAAAAAAAACCTCAGCAGTAATATTCGGTTGCCGCCATAAAAATATAGATGAAGAAGAGAATGATGATGACGACATTCCTTTTCTACTAGTTAAACGTTGTAACCCACTGGCAACTTTTGTTATTTTCTGAAAAGAAAAGATTGAAAATATTAGTTTATTAAAAGAATTTTTCGTAAATACAAGTAGCAAGAATTTAAAAAAACCGATATCGATTAAATACCGATTGTATTTGTTGCTGAATTTGGCTGACATTTCTTATAGCTGTGGAATTCATTTGAGAATCAACAAACGTTAACCACTGAATGCTTGCTGCATGGGAAAGTATAGCACGCGCTGCATTTAATTCAGGAACAAACCCTCGACGAAATATATCTTCGAGAAGAACACGCTTAATCTCACAAACTTCTTGCCATACACGTGAAGCACATAGTGCAACCTAATATTACAGTCGTATTTTTTTGATGAGATTAAAGAATGAAAGACGGAATTCAATTCAAAAGTTGGATTAAAAAAAATTATATAATGTTAATAATGAAAAAAATTATAATGTTAATAATGAACAATAAAAAAGGCTAAAGTTATGAACTAGATATTATAAAAATTATTACCTGAGCGCTTCCATGATCAAGATTTGGATAGTCATTTTTAGAAAGAATATCAGGTGTAACAGATAGCATAAATAAAAGATGAGTAAGAGGGCCGAAAAATAAGGGATCATTATGCATTGGTGATAATACGATTGCTCGATTCTCAATAATTTCCGAAAGAGTATCGAGAATGGACATTTGCACTAAAATTATCAATATATGATTATGATTATTCTTGAATGTTAGCCACTGCAAATTGCAAATTAAGTAAAGAAAATAGATTTTTGATATATATGAATGAAACTGTACGAAGCATTTAAAAAAAAAAAATCAAAAATATGCCAAAATAAAAAATATTCCAGTTGCAATTAAAACAATGAATGGAACTTTTACCCTGAACGCTGTCTATAGGTCGACTCAAAAGATATAAAATTGTTCGATCAAGAGCATGCATTAAATTATCAGATGGTGATCCTTTACAATCAGATCGACGACACAGTGCTATTCCTTTGAAAAGAAAATCGAGCACGCGCGTAGGTTGACCAGTGTAGTACACTTGAAAGCTTCAGATTAATTATCTCGAAGTGCTATTTACAAAGTGAAAATGTTCAAATTATATGAAATCATCATTTATTAATTAAATTATAAATCAAACAATGAACAAACCACTCCAAAGGCAATCAACCAATCTTGATGCGAAATAAGCAAAATTAGGATAAATGATGTTCGACTGTATTTGAGTTGCTGATAGCGGGGAAGAAGGGCTGTTTAATTTTGTGCATGTTGTTAAAATATCTAAATTTTTATGAAAAAATTTGCAAATCCACGTAAACAATTAATTCTGCAACATAATGATAATGTGATCACCTCTGATATTGATATTGCAAATGTATTTAATCAGTATTTTTCTAGTGTGTTTATTGAGGATAATATTCATACTCCCTGTTTTAAAGTAAATCGAATTTGTTGCACTTCTCTCTGCGAGGTTGAAATAACACTACTGGATGTTTATGAAGCCTTAAATAGATTTAAGCCGTCCATTTCAGCTGATCCCGATAATATTCCACAAATAATTTATAAAAAATGCGCAGTCTCTCTGAGTCTTCCCCTATTTTTAATTTATAAAGATATTATGAAGTCTGGCTTTAATCCCAAAATTTGGAAATTGTCCCATATAGTTCCCATTCATAAAAAAGGAAGCACCTATGACGCTTCTAATTACAGACCTATTAGCTTAACATGTATTGGTAGCAAGGTACTTGAAAGGTTGATTTGCAACAAATTGCTTACTTATCTTGATGCCAATAATTTTATATCTTCTTATGGTTTTTGTACAAAAAAATCTACTTCTTCACGAATATTGGCAAATCTCTCTGATTGGTCAGCATCAATTGACAATGGAAAAACAGTATCAGTTATGTGCCTAAATTTGGCTAAGACTTTTGATACTGTTTCCCATAGCAAATTATTGGCCACTCTTAATAGTTATGGCATAACAGGGGATCTCTATAACTGGGTTTCAGATAAAAGATCGTTACCAGGCTGTATATGTTAACAACACTCTTTCTGACATGACACCAGTTAAATCAGGCGTACCCTAAGGCAGTTGTATTGCGCCATTGCTATTTCTATTATATATAAATGATATCACCACAGTGGTAATAAATTCTACTATTTATCTTTATGCTGATGACTGTAAAATTTATTATTCTCATGGTAGAACGGATAGCCTATCTCCACTGCAGGAGGACCTCAACAGAATAGCTGACTGGCTATACGACAGGCAAATTACCCTTTCCTTTCAAAAATGTAGCGTTCTTCACATCAACTCTAAAGGATTCGATCTTCCTAACCTTTTTATAAATGGTAATTTAATCAATAGAGTCTCACACATCTCCGATCTTGGAATATCATGGATGAAAATCTCGATTTCGATCTTCACTGCAGAACCATAGTAAAGAAATCCTCAAGGATACTAAATTTTATTCTTCGTTCGTTTAAGAACAAAACTGAAAGTTTTCTTATCAAATTGTACAAAGCATTCGTTCGGCCTCTTCTTGACTACAATAAAACATGTCACTCTCCTAGACATCGCAAAACACGTAAAATAATTCAGGTAAACAGGTAAATATTGAAGGACTCCAAAAATATTTTCTACGACGCCTCTCTCCTAATAAAAATTGTAATTTTAATTATAAAAGAACACTTCTACAACATAACATGGATTCTCTCTCAGTTCGTAGAATTAAACAAGATTTGATTTACACATATAAGATTCTGTATGGTTATGTTAAACTAGATTGCTCGAAATATTATAACTTTAGACTAAATTTGAATCCAACAAGAACTAATGGCTTAAAATTACTAAAACCTATATGCAAAACTAAACTAAGGACCCATGACTTCTTTATTCGTACTATTAACTACTGGAACAAATTACCGAACGATGTAGTTTGTGCGTCATCCTTAGCTGTCTTTAAAAAAAGACTAGATAATATCATTTACGATATTATTTAAAAACAAAAAAAAAGAATTTTACTTCGAATGTTACTTCGAATTGTACTACTATATTATATTGATCTGTAATTTCCTCTTTAAATTGTTAATTTTTGTCATATTGTTTTATAATTAATTTTGTTTATTTTTTTTTGTTTTCTTTTTCTGTTATCTTAACTGTTATTATTAATATAAGCACATGGCGTTGTCGCCCTGCTTGGCTGGTTATCAATAAATAAATAAATAAAATAAAAATAAAGAGATAATTAGTAAATTTGAATGGATATTTCAAGAATAAAATTTGAATGTTATTTCAAAAGTGATTTTTAACCTACAATCTCAGTAGTGAACCTTTTTCTTCTTACCTGTAGCAATAATGTGATCCATCGAAACAGTTATTAATTCAGATAATACAATACAATAATATCGTTTAAATGGTCCACATTCAGGAATTTTCTAAAATAACAAATTAATAACGATAATAAAATAAGACTGATAAAGGTTTTAAAAAAAACCTCAATAAGTGTATCCAGCAACGAATCCCATTTTCCATTACGACTGTGAAAAAGATCATTGCATAGAATTTTTTTAAGCAAATCTAAAACGCTTCGAGAACAAGGATTTTCCAGTACTGTAAAAGTTTTCTATTAAATAGATGAATAAGCATGAAATAAGGAGTATTTCACAATTCTCATCAAAAATATCCAGAAAAAACAAACAGCTAGGCATTAGAGAATTTTCTTGGCTAATGAATTAAATCTTAATGTGACTAATAATATAAAAAAAATCAGAATAACGAAAAGTCAGAGAAACAACTTTACCTGACTGTGCAGCACTCAAAATTGACGTAGCAACTTGATCCTCACTTTGTAATGCATTTTCACAATTACTTGGTGGAATTAATACAGAAAAAAGGCAATTAATGAAATCATCAGTATGGCAAAGAATGCAGAAATCTTTGGAATTCTGATAAAGAAATGATAACATTTGAATTACTGTAGATGAATAATGTATAATGGAAGCTGCATGATTCTGATCATGTTCCTAAAAACCGCAACAAAAAAATCAAGAAATATCAAGAAATATATCGCGCGTGAAGAATTAATAAGCTTTAAAATTTTATAAGAAATAATTATCTTTCATCTTACATGTAGAGTAGCTCGCACCATAGAAAATAGTGGAATTACGGCTTCACAACATAATTCAGCGCGAGATACAGCTTCGGATACAGAACTGAATAATTCACTATGATGAATAAAAAAAGTGAGAAACCAGTAAAAAATATTTGAAGTCATCGAAAAATTGTGAAAAATTTAGCATAAAACTATAAAGAACAAATGAGCTTGGTAACTTAAAAAATCAGATAGAAAATAGTATTACCTAGAGGGCGAAAGCCCAAATACATTAGACCAAATCAAATCAAGAGAAAAGTCATCAGCAAGATTTATATTGGTTACGGGCTGACCAACAAAAATGCTGAACATCGCAAGGTAGCATTGAGGCTTGTCAAAATGGCATGAGAACAAATGTTCAAGTACCGTGAAACCACCACATTCCGATAATTCTGGATTAATGTTGATATGTGCACCAATAGTTCCACAGTGCGCTGATACAGAAAATCCCAGTAATACCTTCAATTTTATGCAAAAGCCTATAGTAAAAGAAATACAATTAGACTTAAAAGACAAAAAAATCAAAGAAAAATATACAATAGATAAATAGTACCGCAACTCTATTTCGAACAACTGAATCAGCATCGGACAACCATCCACCATTAGAACTGCCTTCTTTGAACTTTTGTAACAAATGATCATGTTTAACTAGTTGCAAAAGAATTCGTATACCAATGATCAAGGTACTTTTATGAATCTCCGACATAAAAAGGGTTAATACCCAGTCAAAACCAAGAATTTTGACAATATTTTCGCTCATTCTGTAATTTGCGATAAAACTGGAACTAGAATGATAAAATTATGAAAAATTATTCTAAAAATTTGATGCTTCAAAAATAAAAATAAAAATCAATAATAAAATAATGTAATATTCTAGAAGTAAAAAGTGCAAAATAATATAAAGTGCAAAAATTTACTGAAGATTGTTATTTGGACTAGAATGTGCCAGAGTATTGGCAATGATATTCAAAATTCGATTGCGAATATAAATATCATATAATTTTCGATCAACTTCCGTGGTTTTATTATTCAATAGAAGAGCTTGCAGATCATTGACCGACATAGGATAAGCATTCTCATTTTTGTCTATACCAGAAGATGATGGTAGCGTTGCAGCGACTAACTGCCCAACCCTACGTAATAAAGACTGATAATATATGAATAATATATGGATGATAATATACTGATAATATATGAAATTAAATTTTTCGGTAAAAGTTGTGAGAAAAAAGTATACTTCAGAAGAGAATTGCTGTCAGAAGGTGGTTGCAAAACCGCAGCAATAAGATTAAAAATTATATCATTGACAGCAAATATCATCTGAGGTGAATCGAAAAGGCGGTAAAGCAATCTCGAAAATAAAGAGCTTCGCCGAATTATATTTAGATTTTCACGTTGCTGACTAAAAAACAAAGAATTAAGAAATCATTTATATTTTGTAATTCGCAAAATTCATATAAACATTCCCACATCTCTTACATACGATTAAATCCCACTTCCTATATCAACAATAAAAAAAAAAATAAACTCTGTTATTAATTCATAAAAATGTTCGTAAAGAAGTCGATTCAAATCATTATTGACATTTTTCCAAATGTCAATATCACAAAAAATATCTTCGAAAATCTGCATATTTGGGATGGTCGCTGTATCTTTGCTCGTATCAAGTGTGCCCACTAATGAAAGTATCAGATGAAGTATATGCGAGTTTAACAAATCACTCTTCTCTTCTATCAATACCGCCAGAGTCTATAATAACCAAGCTTATAAATCTGGTAGGAACTGAGAAATGGATTAAATGGATTATAGGTTTACACTGATCTAAGTTAAAATAAAAACTCGATCGATGTACCTGGTATGAGCGGCTAATAATGAGTTGTTTTGCAAATTTTTTATCAGTCTTAACTGCTACAGTAAGTGCCTTGAGAGAAGCATATAATTCCTGAGAACTTGTAGACATAGCGACAAGACCAAGCAGACAAGAAGGTCCACCGACAGATTCTAATAACTGCGTAACGGGACAAGGTACAAATGTTCGCATCCCTTAATAAGCTAGTTTAACAGAAATATTAGGGAAAAAAGAAAAAAAGAATAGAGAACCTACTCTTTAAAAAATCAACTGGAAAGACTGTCAATGGAAGGTATAAACTAACCAAGATAACCCAACAGCACAGCACCAAATGAACGAGCGGGGCCAGACGCATGAGAGACAGTATTCAAGAGAATTCGAAGTGGAGTACTTCTATCGTGAACGGAGATTCCAAGCTGCAAACTCAAAATTTTATAAATGAAAGGTTTTTTTTTTTCATTCTATATGTCAAACACTCACGTATGTAGAAATAAAAATACTATCCGCCTTATTATAGATCGATCCGATACGCGAAATTGACAACTCCATATCTGCTACAGGAGAAAGAGAGAGACATATGCGCTCTTCAGGGATTAGAGGTAATCCACCAAAATCGTTGATCTATAAATATCAATTTTGCCTCAAAGAAAAATGTTGAAAATGCAGAAATTTAAAATTGAAATTTCAGCTTTAGCCAAAATTTATCAGAATTAAGTTGTTAACACTTTTTTTAGACCATAAAAAAAGAATCAACTTGAAAATTCCCGATGTAATGTGGCTCTAAATGATAAATTCTGGAAATTGTATCTGCACTGAGAGTTTCTTCTATTAAAACAAACGATGCTATTTTGAAACGCAATCTATAATAATTTATATAGTTTTAAATGTGCACTTTTTACTTTTTATGTAAGTGTCAATTAAAAATTCGAAATGCTTTTTTTCCTTTAACTTCTTTACTTCTAATATACAAATAGGAAAAATGATGTAAATTTTGCAAATAAAAGTTAAATCGCACATACTGGCATTTTCAGATAGGCAAAATATTTGTAAATTTATAAACTTAATATAGAATATAAAGATAATTAAGATAGAAACCAACCTGCTAGGAGATCTGTACATCGGCAGTGTTCCAATTACAGCATGCACTCCATTTGTTTGAGTCAAATGAGTTGTAGCACCGCCAATATTTTGGACAATGTAGTTTAATTTCTGTGTACATTCCAAGTTACCATTAATATATATAAAAGCCTGAAAAGCGAAATAGATATTTAAAAATAAAATATGAGTGGATCTGTAAAGATAAGAAACAGTAAATCAAATAAATTCATGCCTGACTATGTTTGAGTACAGATCTTGTCAACACAATAGCAACATGAAACCACTGACGAGGACCAATTAAATCAGCAAGAGCCACCCTTACTAATGTTTCTTCAGTCAAATTCTTTTCTATTTCCAAATCATTTCCTGTTGTATCACTTTCCGCTGTGCAAATTAATAAAGATCGATCTATAGAGCTCAGCTGAAATTGTTGCAGGGAATCTATTAATAATAGAGAAATGAATAAAACTTGAAAAAAAAAATCAAAAAATCAAAATCAAAATCAAATTTGATTTTTTAAAAAAATCAAATTTCAAAAAAAAATAAATGAAAATATAAGACAAACTTGTATTGATAAACATGTTACAGAAGAAGTCTTCATAGCCTCATGTTTTTTAAGAGGATTATTAAATGACCTAAAGATTGAAAATAAACGAATAGGATGAGGATCAATTCTTTTTTCACTAAACTGTTCAATGTATAACCACCTGAAATAGGAAAAAAATGAAGATTCATAAGCAAAAAAAAATTTTGTAAATAAAATTCAAAAAAAAGTTATGAAAAATTTAGCCAAAAAAAGAATGTTTAAAAAACAACAAAAATCAAAATGAAATAAATGATAAAAAAACAAACGTTGCTATTGTGATACCATTTAATGATGGAAACAATCGTTCACCGTGACCAATTCCACCTAATTCAGGTGATATAGGAGAAAGCGAAGGTACCAACAAGCAAGCAAACCCTTCCACCGCCATATCAAATTCGACAAACGAAGGATTCTGTGCAATCATATGATCGCGAGGAGTCATCATTGAAACCAACGCTTTAACTCTAAAAATTCCCACCATACTTAAGAAATGACAAAGAACGAAAGAATGAAAGGTTGAAACAACATAATATTTTAATCTAAAAAATATTTAACCTTCCAATAGGAACAGGTCCACCTTCATTCCCATCAATTGGATCTTCATTTTCCGATTCTTCCAAACTTCGACAGCACAAAGGCATATCAAGTCGAAGAAAATGCCTGATATTCAATAGCATTCAAAATTCAACATCACAACATCACACCAGAAGAAAATTTAAAGGCGTTATAGTCAACCAAAGAACATTAACAGCATATTAATTTAATAGAAATAGAAATAAAACTAAAATTTCTCGAAAATATAGATAAAGATATTATAGATTTTTATAGAAAAATACGCTGCGAAATTTCATGCATAATTTTAACAAAAATAACATTCATAAATTTCCGGACCTTAAATCCGTCGCAGTTATCGCATGGGACGATAAACGTTCCAACATATAATAAAAAGAAGCAAGCAAAAGATGTTGATTGCTTTTGAAAATGAATTTTCCTATTTTAAGAATACTTCGTGCCATATTATATTGACACATGATTTGTTGATTTCGTTCGGGCCGCAAAAGTGCTTTTACTACCATGGAATTATATAGCTGAGCTGCTGCTAACCACTGAATAAACTTGAATGTTTTTAGAAAATTAAGGAGATTAAGGAGGAGAACTATTTAAATTTAATGAGAAAATCAGATCCTGAAAAATCTTAGAATTTGATTTAAATCTTAATAAAAATTTAAAAAAGGCTTTTCAAACCTTATATGACATAGACTTGATTGCAGGAATAAGATGTAAGATGGAAAGCAAAGCGCAAGGATGGACCAAAACACTAGATGTCCATGAAACAATAGAAGTAGGATCATTTAACGAGAACAAATTTGCTTCTTGAGACCAGACTATATCACTCTCAGGCCTTAAAAATGAAATAAAAATAAACGGAACAACATTTTTCTGACTAAAATTCAATAACTTCAAAAAGAATAACCTTACTTCTCATAATTATCAAGTGCGATATTAAACAAAAACCGCGCAATACAGCAAGCCAAAAATATTGATAGGGGCATATCTTCTGGCAAAACACTGGAAAAAAATTCGGTTAAAAGAGGCTTTATAGAAAATAAATTCCAACTGGCAATTCAAAAAATCTGTAAAGACAATAAAAACCTTAAATTGAAAGGTTCTTTTGACTGAAAAACATTATGACAGGCAGAAAGTTGTTCATGGAGATCTGATGGTTCAGAATTCCAAACATTATGTGTAGCATCAATGTATTCAACATCTTCATTAAAAGCACCGCTTATCCGAATAGCTATACAAAGGTTGTCCCACTTAATCTAAATATGTCAATAAAAATAAAATTTAATATAATTCTTTAACATAATAAAATTTCTTTGTTTAAATAAAATTATAAATTTAAATTTGAAAATTTGAAAATTATAAATTTAAATTTGAAAATCGGAAAAAGCAAAAAATTGTATTTAAACTTCTTATATCTTTTGAAAAAACTATACATCTTGAGAAAAATGCTTTGCATTGGATGGTTCGTATCGCATACTTATAGCCAAAACTTTGAAAATTAGCTCAATTAATTCCATCATCGATGAAATTCCATTCAAGTTAGTTTTTGACTCGTTTGTTGATAAATATGAACCAACTGTATGTATTTCATTGAAATTTCCTTCAAGATTGATAAGCATCGACATCAAACATAGGTAACCACCAACGCGACGGAACATTATCCTCACTTTATGACTTTCACGCAATATACAAAGTAAAGACTGAAATCTGCTATATATAATTCTTATAAAATTCTTGAGAAAAAGCCAGTTATCAACATATATGAAAAAAAAGAAAAAAAGGGTACAAGAACCTTTAGAAGAACGAATTTCAATTCTAAATTAGTATTGGATGGTGATTGTAAAATAACAAATAAAGCGGATAACTGCTCTTCACTATTATTCAATATTAAAAGCTGTTTCATGAGCTGAAAATAAAGAAAATTTATGAAACAAAGCCAATAATATGCAAAAATTTTCTAATAATAAATAAAGGAGAAATTAAAAAACAATAAATTATGCTCACTGAATACTTTTTCTTTTGCTAATTTTGCAATTCCTCTGGTTAAATTATTTTAAATTATTAAACTGTTTTTTTTTATAGATAATTGAGAGAATAAGCTGAGGGAAATATTTTTAAATATTTTAAATATTTTTTACTCTTTGCTTATGAATTTTTTCAATCTTTCAACTCATTATTCTCATTTTCTCATTTTATTTTCATTTTTTTCAAACATCAGTTTCAAAATATAAAAATATAGAAATTCAATTGGCTACATTCAACTTTGATTAAGAGGATATGACAGAATTGAGTTGTTAATAAATGGTGATACCTGAAGTGATGAAGCTCGCCAATCTTCATCATCGCTGTATATAAGATCGAGAATAAATTTGGGCCCAGCAATTTCACGGAAAACTTCTAAAAAAATCATATATATATATATATGTATACATAAATTAATATTCAAAATTAACCTTGCGATATGTAAAAATTAGGAAATAAAATAAGGCAAAAAAATTAATTTGATACAATTTTTATAAGAATAATAATATAAACATACTTACTTGCATTGGCATTTTTACCACTAACAAGAATTGATAAAATATCCGTACTTAAAAGAGCTATTCGATGTTCATTTTCTGTTAAGCGACGATCTCAAAAAAGAAATCTCAAAGAAACGATACTTTTCACACTAAATTCACATTAAATTAATTTTACAAATTTAAATAAGGACAAAAGTTTAAGAAATTAAAAAAAATTTGAAATTCAAAAAAATACCTTTAATTACAGATTTAAAATAAGAAATAGTCCACGTAAACGTTTCAACCAAACCAACTTCACGAAATGCATCTTTCAAAATAGAATTTGCCGAAAGAATCCTACAACCATAAATAACTGAAAGATGGTGTGCTCATGAATCTCATCGAAAAAACCTAACAAAAGTCCAGACCATTTTAAATTCCAGTTGCAGAAAAAGTAACTGGTAAATAAATAATATTATCAACTTTACAAATAAATCAAGAAAAACAATAAAGAGCAAAAAAAGCAAAAAAGCAAATTTATAAAAAGCAAAAACAATAAAGATTTTAAGAAATTTTCGACCTTAAGGATCTCCAGAAATTTTTATTTTTCCAATGGAAAGAAATTTCTTTAATATTTCATGTAAAATCACTTCCGTTCTTCTTAAAAATTTAAACTTAATTTGATTATCAATAACCATATTGTCCTAGTAAATCTTCTAAATCTTCCTTTACTTATAATAAAATTATCAAAGTTTTAACCTGAATGCAGTTTGAAGAGAAAATAAACAACAATCAAGATTCCCCTCAGATATTTGAGTTTTTAAAAGAACACTGAGAGTCATGAGCTCTTTGCATGGTATATGGTTTAAATGAAAAACAATATATTCAATAAGTTCCAACACTTTTTTCTACAAATTTATTGAACACAATTAATTCAATTTTAATTCATTTTTGCTTTAAACTCTTCATTGAACCTTTTTTTCTTTTTTAAACCATTTGATTATTTCATTGGAAAGATGGAACTTTTTCGCAAGAGAGTAATTTTAAGGATAGAAATATGGGTAGATTCTTAGCAGTACCTATTTTTGTTGATAAGTTTTTTTCCCATCAACAAATCGAATTTATGACGGCTTAATAAGAATTAAAGCCTAACAAAGCATTACTGTCTAATCCACTTTTTCTTTAATATATACTATTTACTTGCACTTTTGCCGATTTAGTAACCATATTTTCGATTATTGATGATAAAGGACAATCCTTTTCCATGATAAAATAATTTGCAGCATCAGAAGCATAAATATTATGCAAAACATCAACTGTAGTTTCAACAATACGTTCATTCTTTGCCTATAATTTAACACTCACTTGATTCAAGAGCAAAAATTTTTTAAATGCAATTAAAGATAATATAGAGGTTACAATTGTAAATAAATAATCCTCAAACAAATACTGAACAAAAAATCGAAAAAATACCTTCCAAAAGATTTGAAAAAGTGCTTTGCATGCATCAATATTTCGCACACTGACGCCATTGCCAGAAGGTAAAGGTAACTGAAATGATGGAAGAGTGACCAATCCGGGTGACACTGATGGATGAATTTCACATACACCCGAAGTAACAACACTCATCAGCATAAGCAGAACATTTCTAATACCTTCTTCTCGATTTTGATTTCTGCAAATAATTTTACAAATTAAAACAATAACAATATGTTTTCTTCAAAGATCTAAGATAAAAAAAGACATACGCGAGAATAAAATCTTGAAGAAATTCATATCCATTAGCTTTATTAAAATCTTGTATAATGACATTAGTAACAATAGCTGAATCCTTCAGAATGCACAATAAACAGATAATAACCTCAATTCCTTTTTGATCAGATAAATGATCAGCTTCTTTTTGAATATTCAATAAAAAATGATGAATACAATCTTTGGCTAAAAAAAAAACATGCAATTAAATATACCTCACGAACTACAGGGTAAGATTTCAATGCTAAACCAACCATGTAAATATTTGATAACAGCTGGAGAAAGCGCTTTTGAGATCAAAGTAACAAGAATTTGAGATGTGACTTTTCGCCAAGCAAAATTCTCTATAGAACAAGCACATGAAGAACCTATGAATAACAAGAAAAGATCATCCTTCCGAGCCAATTCTTCACCAACAGATTTGTAACAACATAATTTATCCATCACCTAAAACTTTATTAAGATTTTTTCTTTTTTTTTGCTGAAGGCTAAAAAAAAAGCATTCGACCTACAGACAAACAGAACTGTCTTTGAATCCCTGAAAGTCCTTAACATCTCATTATGTTCCCATTATAATCTTTGGAATACCGCCTATTTTTATACCCAACGAATCTCTCCTCCTTTCCTATTATTGTTCCCTCTCCCTAACGCCATCCAATTTCTGTTATATTCTTTCGATACACCTATTAATCAATCCCTCGTGAATTTGACAGACATAACAAAAATGCAATATGAGGTTTGCCTTAATGTGATAAGCCTATGTGGACGTTGCCAAGAAAAAGTTAAAAAGGATATGGAAATTTAAAATAATCATATTACTAAGGGATCATATTAAAAACATATAATGGCACATGGGATTTCAAGAGTGTTAAGGAGTTACAATCAACCAACGTAAGAATGCTAAGGAGGTACAACCAACATAAACCAACGGTTTCTTCTTTTTCTTCTAACAGCTCTCACTGTTACTGGTTAGGCTGGCTTCGCTGGCTACAAAGGTAAGACTTCTTCAAGCTGTTTATTCCAATGCCATCGCCAATAGCAATAGAATCCATTCTTTTTTCCATCATCGAAGTCCATACATCGCTGGTCCCTCTATACATTCAAAATCTATCCTGATTGTATCAGCCCAGATTTTGACTGGACTTTCTCGCTTTCGAAGCCAACCACCACAGGATTCGGCAAGTAGCGGAATATGCGTCAATTCCTGTGGTGGATGACGAGGAATGTAACCAGCGAAGGTAGATACAACTGTGCGCGATTTTATCCAAAAAATGTAATATCTTAGATATGAGTGGTATCATATTAAAAGGATATGATGGAGCTTGGGATTTCACGAGTGTTACGGAGGTACAACCAACGTTCCGAGGAAGTTTTCAAGAGAACACATATGGGTTTGAAAGGGCGGTTATGCCAAATAAATGATGAGTTGCGACAAAAAACAATGGGGATTGATTAGAAGTTAAAAGAAGACAACTGGATTTGGGAAGAATTAAGAAAACCTTTGATGAGCATGGCAGTTGTTGGAAGACAAATATGAATTTTTTTTCCTAGAGATTTATTCCTTGCAAATTGTTGTTGAAATGTGGATAATGCTTCCTATTCATAAAATTCAATCAGCTACTATGTAATAACTTAGTAATAAACCGTTTATTTTATTTCTCAAAAATATTTCTTCATTTTGAAAAAGAACACACCGAATATCAAAAATACAATTTTACTTACATTTAAAAACAGGGAATGCAATTTTTGACGAGCTTTTAGAATGGATTTATCTTGTACCACAGGCAAATCGAAGAATAAATAAAGAGCCTTGACCAGCGTAGAAGGAAGTGCAGCTTTACATATCGAATCAATTACTGCTGGTTGATCACTTAAAATCAGAAATTTTTCTAAGATAGAAAAAGCAATAAAATGAATGATTGAAAATAAATGTTTTAATGTTTTAATGTTTTAATGTAATTAAATAATATATTTTTTAATATAAGCTTATAAAATCCTCTTTTTCAGTGAATAAAATTACTCGAACATTTCGAAAATCAGAACAAAAAAATTTCCATCTCTACTTTTATCGCTCAAGGTCCAATGCATTGGTTCTTGAACATATTATATAAGTTAAAACTGCTGTATATTGCGAAAAAAACACTAGAAAAAGGTTACGAACGTTGAAATAATATAATGGACAGAACTGAGAAGAATCCATCCACGAGAATCGGATGTATCTGGCAGCAAAAACTGTGAAATTGATAAAGCCGCTAATTCAGTATTTTGGTTTGCAGCTCGTATACGTAATTCTTGTACTAAATAACGACATAAATGACCAGTAAAAGCGCATAATTCTTTAAAATTATCGACGATTTCTTCAGCACATGGATACATACACATTACCTAAGAATTTTAATTATATCATTAATGTATTACAAAAAAAGAAATTTTTTAATCTCATTATTAATTCCCATTTTTATTTTATTTGAATTTCACAACAAGCTATGCCAAGATTAACATCAATTTTAGATCTTATGCAATATATAATTATATAGAAAATTTTTCAGTCATCCTTTAGTAGAGCAATAAAATATAAATAAAAATTTGAAATAAAAATTTAGTCATCATTTGAAAAGAGCAAATTAATTAGATTAATAAATTTTACATTTCAATAAAAAATTAATTATTCATGAAAAGATTAGAAAACTGGCACGATGCTTCGCCAGGTACAAGTCACCATTCAGTTTCTCTCCTTTCACCGAGGCAACCTGTTCCAATAAGTGAAATTCGGCTGTGCTGGGAATTTTGAAAACTCCTGCTTAAGTAATTCTCTAGCGTACCATTCTTAATAGCCAAACAGCTAAGTTTAAATTGGAAATGAATTTTGATAATTAAAAATTAACCTTGGAAAAAAGTGGCAGAATTCGATCGAAACGACGCTCGCTATCTTTCTGCCCATTCAGGGATATTTTGCAATACTCACTAAAGGTTTTCCTCAAGTGCAGTAAAGTTAAAGAACGATCGGCTTCACTCATTTCAGAATTCAGCTATTTTTAAAGCCTTTAAATTTTATGATATTAACATTTTAATTTTAACTTGGAAACAAGTCTTAATTAATAAGAGATTTCTAAACAAATTTTCCTTACTCATTAAAATCCCTTATAAAAAATATTTAAAAAAAAAAAGATTTACAAAATGCGCAAGAAAATTTAAAGTTTTAAATAAATTTTTAAATAAGTGAAAAATAATCAAACCTAAAAAAATAATGTCTAATTTGTTTCGAAAACATTTCGGCCATTTTCTTGTTCAATGAGATTTCTAAAATATTCCTTTATACTGCTCCTGAAATTATTTATTTTTTTGGCTCCTTTCGCTCATTTCAACAGCGCTGACAAGAGATTATTCTCTTCCTTCTTTCCCTTTCCGCCTCAACCTTTTTTCAAATTTGCCTTTTCATTACTCTATTCTTTTCTTTTATGTGTCGCAGTGTTGTTTCAACTTCGTTTCGCACCCAAATAACTTTTCCTCATTACTTTCCCACATCGTTTTACATGAATGCCCAGAAATATTTTTACAGCAATAATTTCGAACTGCTGATGACCAGAAAATAATTCAAAAATGCTTCTTACAGAATTAAAAAATTTCAGCAATGATTCGGTCAAAAAAAACGAACAGACAAATGGAGAAAAAAATAAGGGAAACAGTGAAAAAACTGAATAAATTACGGTTAAAAGCTCAAAGAAAAGAATAAAAATATCTAAAAGAACTAAAATAATTGAAATAAAAAATCAAAATTTATGAAATAAAATTTTTCTTAGAAATTATTTCTTCTATTTCCAGAGAGACGAAAAAAACGCGCGCGCAATTTTCCTTCCATGTTTAATTTCTTCATCAACCAAAAAAATTTGATTCAATTTTTCTTTTTTTCGATTTCCCTTCCATTTTTCTCTTTTAAACGATGTTTTTGATTTTTCTAATGCGAAAATGTTTTTTTAACTAACGAAATTAATTAGTTAAATTAATTAGTTTTAATAAATAATAGTTAAAATGAAACAAAAAAGGCGAATCGTAGCGATTAGAAAAAAATTCGAGAAATTTCACTTTGTTTTCCCGTTTTAAAATTTTAATTAACGCGAAAAATCTCTTTTCAAAACTCCTTCACGAAACGATTTACAAAAATGAAAACTTTTAATAAAAGTGAACAATTTAACATAAACTCTCCATGCAATTTCTATGCAGTACAATTCCATGATCCAATAAAAAAACAAATAACAAAATTTTCGGACGCGATCGCGTCTGCGACGTTGCTTCCGCACGCTGAAGCTATTTAGCGGATCAGACTCAATCTGCGTTTTTCGTTAGGGAAAAAAAAATTTCGACTAGTACTTTCTCATTCTTTCTCCTTCATCAGTGCTCACCCACAGCGGTATCCATTGCCGATTGTTGTGCTCGCATGGAATATAGATGCACATCGATCGCCAGGACCGACCGGGTCATTTTTCTTTTGCATGGCAGATTTAGTTTACTGCTGTCAAGGAGAGGGGATTAATGATGGCATTCACCAAAGCGCTTTTACTTGTCAATTTTGCTAATTTTCCTTGTGAATAATAGGGATCGTAGTTCTATTTTTGATTATTCCGCAGCGACACTCACTTAGAGTAGCGTTGCGGAGAAATGGAAATGAAAGGGCACCCATAGAACTATAAAGTTTTTAGAGGTCCTGGTGGTGCACAAAGCGGTCTACGAATGAAAGAAGAGCAGGGGCTCAGTTCGCTCGCAAATTGGATAACCAACTCGCAACTCGTATCGAATATGAATATGAATATGTAATAAAGAGTTTCCCATTCCCCATGTATTCTTAATTGGCATTTTCGTTTAATTTTTACAAATTGGAGAAATATTAATTTTTTCTCAGTGAATAATTTAAGAAATTATTAGATTATTAGAAAAATTCATTAAATAAATGAACAAATACACTGAATACAAATAAAACTTTATCTCTAATAAATTATTTTTAAAATTAACCATGAAAATCAATTCTTATTTACCATTATAATTAATATTTTCAGTACAATTATCTTCCCTTCTTCAAACAATGTTCAGCTGCTTTCAGTTGCCTTTATTTGCCTCTAATGGCTGTTGAGATGAGAACCTTTCGCATTAGAGTTACTTGCGAACAGGAAGAGCGGTAAATCTACCAGGTTTCACTTTTAGTCAGCCTGGTTTGAATGTTCGATCATCCGCAGAGTTCCGTGCATTTTTTCTGTGCCATCTGCTGTAGATACTTTGTGGCAAAACGAAGAAGACGCTTTCCACCCGCACAGTGGATTTCGCAGACTAAGGCAACGCACTAACATCATGTTCTAAATTCGCATTGCAGTCTTACTCGACTTAAATCACTATTTTGAATTTTGAGAGAGAGATAAAATAAGTTTTGCATAGAATTATCCATTTTTTTAAAGAGTGCTCGCCATTGCTGGTTAGTCTCGCTTCTCTGGCTTGTCGCACTGGACAAATGTGCCAGGGAAGGGAAGCCCTTGATGAAAGAAATACAGGTGAGTTGCCAGCATCACCCAGATTTTTGGACAGGTTTAATCCTGACGAGGGTGGAGCCTCAGCATGGGCGTTCGGAATTGAGCATCAACCCACTGAGCCATCCTTTGTTTTTCTCCGTTGCGCCTGACAAAAAATGGTGTATCGGCGGACAGACAGAATTATCAATACAAAGAATAAAGTAGGATTTTCATAAAAAGCTTTTTAAAATTTAAAAATTCCTTATAAACACGAATGAATTAATTTTTCGATTAATGCGTTATTCTTTATTAAATAATTTTTCCAATAATATTTTTTATATTCTATTTACATTTTCTTTGCAACAATAATTAAATATGAAAAATTTTCATTTCTGAAAAAAATACCAAAGTTTTTTCCAAAATAATAGAAAATTTATTTTTATTTATTTATTCACTGAGATTTATTCAGAAAATGAAATTTTATAAAAACTTTTCCCTCATTTTGCGTGTAATTTGGCTCACATATGTAACAGCAATTTGCTTCGTTTCGCATAATTTTCGTTTCGTTTTAATTTCTATAAACAATGGAAATGCAAATGATAAATTGGAAAGCGGTAGAATTTCGATTACAAATACAACTTTTAAACTCATCGAAGGTTTATTTCAATTATATTCAGTTGAAATTCGATAATGAAATTTCAGTCCTTTTCCTCCTTAAACTATTAAATAAAATTTAAAGTAAATTTTATTGTGAAAAATCGATTATCGTTAATACTTGTCATTTCAGATTTTAGCAAATATGTTTATTTTTAATCAAAATATTTTCACTTTATAAATTTATAAATTATCGTAAATAAATAATAAAATCTTATGTTTACAATTATAAATAATTGCTTTAAACCATAAAATTATTGTAAATCGTCAAGTGAAACTCACTGAATTGGAAATTGGAACAAATAGTAAATTATAAATAGTGAAATAATGCGAACCGTTTCGCTTCATCGATTCGTGACGAGGTTTGTGACTGGGGCCGAGAAAAAATTTACTCGAAACTATATGAAAAGTGCTGCACTGTGGTCGTGGATTTGATTTAGTTTTGTCTGTTTTTTCTTTGTCTGTTAAGCGATAAA
Organism: Dracunculus medinensis; assembly: GCA_900625125.1. NCBI lineage: Eukaryota > Metazoa > Nematoda > Chromadorea > Rhabditida > Dracunculidae > Dracunculus > Dracunculus medinensis. The sequence continues at coordinate 41,370 of UYYG01000095.1, forward strand.
AGAATTTTGAATAAGAGAAAAAAGCGAAAAAAAAATTTTCGATAAGAGAAATTACCAATACCAAAATTTTGAAAAGAAAAACTGAGGGAAATAAAAAAAATTGAAATTTATGAAAATTTTAAGAAAAATTAAATAGATAATGGAAACGAGGAGAGAGAAACATTAAAAGCACTCATCGATCGCAATAAAATTTCTGGATGAGCGTTGAGAAAGTTGAAATGCCGAGAAACAAGCTTCTTTCCTCGCTAAACCAACCGCTAAGACTTCGTTCATCGATTGCGATAATATTTCTCATAGAACTTCTTTTTTATAAAAAGGCATTCTTTCATGAACTAAAGAATAAGTGGTTAGGAAGGTGAAAAGATTTCGCTTGGGGATCAACTTCGCGAGAAATGCAGGTGATTCAGGAGTACCACACGGATTTTTTAATGAAACTTTTATAAGACATCTTCAAGCTGTTTGATCCATCGCTAGTAGTAATAGAAGCCATTCCTTTTTCCATCATCTAAGTCCATATATAGCTGGTCCCCCTGAATGTTCAAAATCTTTCCTGACTGTAACAGTCAAAGTTTTGATAGGTACTCCTCATTTTTGAGGCCAACCAACACAGGGTTCGGCAAGTAACGAAATATACGACAACTCTTGTGGTATACGATGGAGACCATGAAACGTTCCCTAACTAGCGAAGACGACTTTTTGTGATAACATTAATACAGGTGATATTTTAGCGAAGGTGGATACAATTGTGTGCGATTTTATCCTCTCGACGGATCCGTAAAAAATATCTTAGACATGAGTGATTAAAGGCTGATAGTTTCTTAATATCTTCCACTCTCATTGGTCATATTTTGCCATATAGCAAGATCGAGCGAATAGTATAGGGACGCGGATTTTTGTCTTTATGGTGATTTCGTGACGGTTCCATAAAGGTTTCATCAACCGGAAAAATATGTTTCTAACTGTTGTTATCCGAGTAACAATTTCATCCTTTGTTTGGCCATTTGGGATTAGAGTGGATTCAAGATATTTAAAGCCGGGCACTTCCTCACAGAATTTCAATGAATTGATAAAAGTAGGTATTTTATCAGCATCTTATATATAAGACGAAAATACTTTCGTTTTATTTATATTGATTTTGAGTCCAATTTTTCTGCAATTGTTAACACATTGTTTAACATTATTTGCAATTCATTATAACAAAAATGACTACATCATCAGCGTATTCAAGCTGATGCTGTGCTCTGGACTTGAATGCCGACAAACGGTGTCCATTATCCAATCTATCGCATAGTTGAATACTGTAGAGGAAAGGAAGCAGCCCTGAATACTAGTTCTATTTCGGAGTTTGTCAGTTCCCCATAGGCACATATCTGTGCGAAGGTATGCTGATAAAATGCCTTTGTGAGATGAATGATCTTCTCTGGGACATTCCAACACTTTCCAGAGCGCTGCTCTATCAAGGGAATCGCTGCAAAATCGATAAAGCAAGTAAGTTGTGATGTTCCACCACCTTTCTTAGCGCAAATATCTGGTCAGCACAACCACGTCCCAGTCTGATTCCAGCTTGGTTAGTGTATCTAGCAGAAGAAAAATAAAAACTTTTCCGGAGATGACTAGTAGGCTGATTCCTCAGCAGTTGTCGCAGTACGTCCTATCACCTTTCATAGGAATGGGAAGCAGAATTGCTTCGCTCCAATCATATATTTGTTGAAGGTGAGTTATGAACGATGGTGGGCAACATTTGAAGAGTTCGGCCCGAAGACCATCTTCTTCGGGAATTTTAAACTTAAACTTATGGATTATAGAGATTATTTCCTCTTTTGTTGGCGGTTCGCAATTGCAAGCGTATGGATCGATGTGCGAATCAGTTATATTCGGGACAACATATGGATTAGAAACTCAACATCGATATTCCAAAATGAGCAACAATCTACTGAGCCATTCCATTCTACGTCCCTTGAATTCTCCGTTAAGTGACATTGCTGACGAGGCGTGGTGCACTAGTAAGATTTGAAAGAACGCAAGTCTCCATTTTTTCTGGCAGTTATTTTATTTGTTAATTAGTTGAACATTCAATCGAAAATTTCAACTTCAAAAGTGAATTTTTTTTTAATAAAAAATTTAAAATATATAAAAAATAATTTTGTGAGAGTGTGCAAAAACGATTCTTAATTTATCAATATAATGATTTAATCATATTTAATGACTCGGTCATTGCTTATATTCATCCATTAAACAACAACTCCCGTCACTGGTACCATCTGCTTAAATAGATGGACTAAACGACATACCTCTCTGTCCATATACCATTTTTTCGAAAGCAAAACCAAAATTGAATTATAAATAGAGAAAATGAGGATTAAATCGAAAATTTTAAAGTGCTAATGAATATTAAAATTTGATAATATATTTTAATTTATTAAAATAAAATGAAAAAATTTATTTAGCGTCAATAATTTAAAAATGGTAAGAGTTCGGTCCCCAATCCCATTAGGATAGCCATTAAACCTGTCACGTAAAAAGCCTGGTCGGCGCTGGCGACCCATCTATATTTCCATCACCCAAAATGATTCCCAGGGGAAATATTCTCATTATTTAACAAACGAATTCGTTAAGGAAAAGAACATATTTGCGGTGTTCGACTATATTTCGGAGATTTTACATCGTAGTTTCCAATAATAATTGTTGTCGCTCGTTTCACCCAATTTCATATTTTTTATAAAATAATCGACACTATGCAAGAAATCTATGAAATATGGTTTTAAATCTTTAAAATTCAAATATTCGTGGCGATTATTAATTCTTAAGAATTTAAAGGGGTCCACAGGAATTTGAGACTCAGTCTGGCGTACCTATAGAGTAATTAAATTCATCTTCATTATCCAATTTATTACCTCTCATTGCGTTTTCCAACTATGCCAATAAATATGCTTACAACAATAATGTATATTTTCCAACTTTTTCAGCAAATTTCATTGTTGAAATTTCCATTTCAGAAATTTACAATCAGCAAAAAAAGATTGAAAAGCTTATTTATAGCGTAAATGAAGTGAGTGTCATGCATGAATATATACGATGAACAATGAACGAGTCGAACCAAAAACAGTGAATGGTTTACCAAAAAAAGGAAACACTGCAACACCACTTACCTTAATAACTGCTATTCATCCAAAAATTCATTGTTTATTTACTATTGCTTAGGATACTTTCAAATCCATCCAAAACTCAGTTTTTTCCCATTTCATTCATTCATCTTCGTTTTAATTGCTGGATTCCATATAGGAAAATATACACAAATTTTACTCGAAATCACTGCATTTTTTATGAAAAAGTAAAATTGAATTGAAAATTCAATAAAAGCAATTAAACAATTTATTGAATTAAATTATAAAAAAATTACAATATAAAAGCCAATTCACTAAAAAGTAACAAAAAATCCACAAAGAAAATTCTTCAATGAATTATTCAATAAGAATGAGTCAATTTATTTTCCAAAAAAACTCCCTTGAAAAGAATCCTTAGTGTTGCCCATACCCGAGGTTTCATTTTCATGATAATTAAATGTTATATGCCCTTTTCACTCATTTTTAAGGGTCGTTAGTTTGCATGTAGGAAAAATCTTAGCAAATTATGTAAATTTTGTAAGATTGCATTTGAGAAAAAAAATGAAACCAATATTTTTAAAATTTTTTAATCTAATCTCTACGGTATATATCGATAGATATAAGAGAGAGAAAAAGCAATCCCCAATAATTTTTGAGAGTTCAAAAAGGTTCACGGGAATTTGAAGGTCACTCGACCCAAAGTACCTATAGAATAATTAAAAACGCTGACAAAAAAAATAATGAGGTAGACTGATAAAAACGCGAAGCATACCGGTTTTCCTTAAATTTCCTACAATATAAAATATCAGAATTGCAATAACAAATGTGGAAAGTGTCAACTTGTAGCCTTTGAACGAATTTCGGATTTAATAAATTCGCAAATAACTGGATTGGAAATTTGTGATTCAATTTCATTAAGTATGTGGTCAATATGTCGATGACTATAATATGATACAAGCTTAGTGCCATATTCGATCCAAACACAATTTGCACATCCACTACCACAACAAGACAATGGACCAGGTGGTTCAGGTGGGCTAGAAATGCACCGTCGTTCACCAGGAACCACTGTTTTTATAAATGTGCATGATGCTTTTTCAGGCATTCCTTGATTCTTATCGCAAGAACGCCTTATCATTAATAAATTCAGAAACGAACTTCGAAAATTTTTTAAAATCGCATATTTTTCCATTTTCCAAAATTACCTCAAAAAAAATCAATTATTAATAAATTTTGAGAATCCCAGAACTACATATTACTCAAAAATTCACGCAACTAATCCAAAATAAGACTTACTTTATTTCCCAAAATATTGTTACCTTCTCTAAAATTTCGTTAAAGGTATAAAATAAATAAATAATCGAAATACGCGATTATATAATAAATAATGAATAATGACATTTACTTTATTCCACAAATATATTAACAAAAAATCTCAATTTATAATCTCAATGTATTTATAAATTTGAAAAAAGAAACAGTAAATAATAATAGTAGGCAGTTGGCTGAAGTTAAGCAACAATGAATGAGTTCAAACAAAATACCTTCTAAATTTTTAAAAATGGAAAGATTAACAAGAAAAAAATTTTGAGGTGTAATGCAGTTATCATTATCAATAATGAATATAATGAATAGTTTGACTAAGAAAAACATTGCTGATAAAAAATACTGGACTTTTTAGAATTAGCAAGACAATAACTTGTCTGTTTGAAAAGGCATTAATTTCATTTATATTTTAGTAAAAATAAGGAAAATTATAAAATTATATGAAAATAAAAGGAACAAGAATTCGTTCATGAAGACGATGAAAACTGATAAGACTATGAATAAGAATAACTGAGAAGAAAAGGAAAATGTGCTGATAGCAGAAGCCACAAGTAACAGCAGGAAATAGGGGGCATCTGTAATTTGATATAAATATAAATAAACAGAATCTTGCAGGTTCATTAAAATCGTGGTGAGAAATATTTTTTGCCTCAAACCTATTAAACATATGCATACACAACATAAGGTGGTTACAACAGCTACATATAGTATTTGTCGAACTTCCGTAAGGATTTGAAAAATTTAAAATCAACGAAACTATTTACTTTGTGAATCTAATTTAAAACTATGCAAAATTCCATCACTATTAAGAAATATTTATTCGATTAACCTTTCCCTCTCCTCATTTCTCCTTATCTAAAAAGGAAAAACACATAATCACCAAACACTATCATCTACCATCTTTGGCAACCAGATAAGATGGAAATGCGAAAGAATCTTTACCTACAAATCTTATGGGTTATTTGATATCTGAGACCTTTAAACAAACACAAAACGAAATGATCGGTATATGGCAAGAAGACATTTTAAAAATTAAATTATTAAACGCACAAGAAAATTTTAGATTATTTTACAGGTGATGAATGAAATCTTAAAACTTTGGATCAAATTAATATGTGGCTTAAGTACTTGGCTATTCTAAACACTAAAGATTAGTTTAAATTTATAATCGTATAATTTCCCCTGAATTATTAATTTCATGTTAATTCTATCGCAAAAATCGAAAATAGGTTCGACCCCAATTTGAAAAACTTTATTTATTCACCGAAATTTTTGTACTTCTCATTATATAACCATTATAAACGAAAACCCATTAAGAATTCTTTTATTTTTACTATATCCTTTTACTCTTTATCCTTGTCCTTTTAATAACTGAAAATGACCTTAATTCAGCAATATCATTAAAAGTACCCCGAAAACTTTGAAAAAAGAATAAACTCTTTTTTTCTTTGGCCATCTATTAAAATTATCTTTCATCAGCTATTGGTTACATAATAACATATCTATCTGAACAGGCATAAAACTTTTATTGTTTAAATAAAGTAACAAAAATTAGGCTATTTTGAAACTAAAGAAACTATTGAAGATAATAATAACAGTCAAGGCTAATTTACTTATATTTCCCAAAAAATGCTAAAAAAAATATCATCCACAGCAAATTCTTGCGATACAATCGGTCTACCATGAAAATCTACCATGAAAACCTAACAGGTTCAAAGAAAAAGCTTAAAAAATAAAAAATTAAGCAATGGGCTTATAAATACAAAATTCAAACAAATTACAGACCGCAGACTATTTTCACTTGTCTAAGTAAAAAAAAAAGAAAAATTTTTTTAAAATCCTTAATTTTGTTTTCTTCTCAAAATAATATCAAATTTCAATAATCAATATTTAAATCAAAATAATATTTATAATATTAATAATATTTAAATAATAATCTTAAAATTACAGGACTATAAATAAATGATAGTATAAATTCTCCTAAGGAAGCAAAGATTTTTGCAGTCTGTTTAGAACGGTTTCTATTATATTATACATATTATACAATCAACACATAAATATTGCATATTATTTGTGCAAACATAATTATGATGAATAAAGAAACTTCTCAAAGTCGAAGTGATGAGGTCAAAACGGCTGTATAATAAATTTGATTTTATGTTGTTTGAGTATGTGGTAAAGAGTATCGTACTAAATCAGGCGCTGCACTTCGAACTTCGTCGCTATATACCTGAAGAATAAAATTAATAAAATCTCAAAAATATATACAAGTTTCAACCTTGAAATTTTATATATGAAATTTTTTTATATATGAAAATATATGTATGTATATGAAATTATATATATATGTATATGAAATTCATTACTGCAGTTTCATATAATTTTAAATAAAATCCACTTAATTTCCCCAAATATTGCATATGATATTTCAGTATAAAAGGGTTAAAATGAATGAAAATTCTTCCTCTATTGGCTCGCACAATTACTGCTGGCTCCGCTGGCTATAAGGGTCTTCAAGCTGTTCGGTCCAATGCCATCGCTGGCGCAACAGAAACCATTCCTTTTTCCATAGTCTAAGTCATATATCACTGGCCAACCTATACGTTCAAAATCTTTCCTGACTATATCAATTCAAATTTTGATTGGCTCTCCTCGCTTTTGAATGAAAATTATGGAAAGATGAGATTAAATTATAAAAAGAATTATGGAAATATACAAAAAAACATATATATATATATATATATACAAAGAAACATATATATTATAAACAAATCAATGAATACCCGTTGTTGATGTTCAATTGTATCTGATATTTCCTGAGTTAATGAGTTTGTAGTGATAAAACAATCTTGCAAAGGAAGCGAATCGAAAGCTAAAGGAGATGTACCAGCTCGAATTTTTTTATCGCCAACATCATCCCATGAAATATTATCATGATATTCATATACGGAACCGACCAATAATGGTGGTGATGAACTGCAAAGTGCATAAATAAATAAATAATTATTTTCTCGTCCATTTCGCATTTTTAAAAATAAGAGTGATCAGATATTATCACCGTATACATTCAATATTTATATTTAATATAATGTAATGAAAATATCATCAATAAAAAGGTCGATAAAAAAAGAAAAAACGAATTACACTTCATTTAATGAAAGACGATGGTTTCGAATTTGCTTTTGGGAATAAATAGAAATTTCTTTCCTATAAAAATATTGAAAATTAATAAAATCGAGATATTAAAAATATTATCATATTTATTATTTCATCATTATATTACAGTAATCAAAGGCTAACGAAATAGAATTATCATTTTGCTGAAGTAACTTGGAATGATGAAGCTGCTCCCGAAGTGAACTCGAACCGCCTGCTTTTCTAGACCATATCTGAACACCATAATAAGAAATAAAATCTTTTTTCTGATAATAATAAAAATGAAATTTAAGCAAAAAAAAACACAAAAAGGAAATTTAAGCAATAGTAAAATTTTACTTACTGAACAACAAAAAACTCAAATCAAACCTGAATTGAATTATCCTTCTCATCACCCACATTGGCAAGAACATTTGTCGATGAAATAGAAGAAGAACGATCTATTGAACCATATCGACGGATAAGATATGAAGTATCACCAGCTAATGGTTTCGTAGCATTAGAAGGTCTTAAATGAATAAAAGAACCATTTTTTTTAATTTTTATCTTAAATTACCAAAAAATCAAATATATTAAATTTACGAAAAAATACATACTTTATTGGCTGAAATAGTGAAATTTGATCAGAGAAATAAGGAGGCTCTATTCGATCCAACTGATAACGCAAACCACTCGAATACGGCTCTATTTTAACACTGTTTTCATTTTTAATTTCCAAATTATCTTCAATTTCATGATTGCAAAATACTGCATTTAAAGTACACATCTGTGGCGGTATAGAGGAAGAAGTTGATGCAACAGAATTATGATTTGCTTGGACAAGTTTGTCCATAACATTATCAAGAATTGATACTGTTTGTACTGTTTCTTCATCGCCACTCATCGCACTTTCTCTAAAAAATTGTTAAATTAAACAAATAACATTTTTAATGCACCTTTTAAAGCATGAAAAACGGTAAAGACGGTATACATACTGTTCATCGATATATAAAGCCTTTCCAAGTTCCACGAAATATTTCTCATAACGTGGACCAGGCAATAAAGGCGAAAACACTTGATCATGATAGAGAATTAAATTTTTTACCAGTTCATTCACAAAATTATGATAAAAAACCTAAAATAAAAGTAAAGATTTCAAAACGAGATAAATGATGAAAAATAAAAGTAAAAAAAATGAAAAGCAACCTTCCAAGAAAGCCCTTCGAAAAATATGTTTTGCAATTCTTAGAAGATTTTTAAGTTGTAGTTTTCCTCTTTTTTCAATTTAAGTGAATCAAAATATATATACAGAATATAAAAATATAAAATTATATAATTATAAAAATTATAAAAATATAAAATATAATATAAAATAGAATATAAAATTAACTAACTTGATCTTTTCCATCTGGTATGGGCAATAATGTTGGCCCAAAACAGATTGCAAGATTATATGGATCCATCATATTTTCATCACTAAACACACTTAGATGATTCAGAAAAGCGAATAAATAACGCAGTAGCAATCGAGTTGATCTCGAAAGTTTCTCTAGCAGTGGTACAACCTTTAAAAATCATATTTAATTCACTGAACTGACCATACAGATTTTGGTTCTCAATTTAATTCAATTTAATTAAATTCCTCAAGATTTAAACAAAATTTTCCTTTATGATTTTATCCACGAAAATTCCCCAAATGATCAAAAAATGATCAAAGAAAAATAAAAGTCGGAAAAATGAAAATTATCCACTTTTTACGTTTATAAATTATAACAAACTTGTTTTACAAATTCCTCAGCATTTGAACACTTTGCACAATCCATAAACTGCTCAAATAAAAATAAAGGAAATAAAGGTTCACGTAGTTCACGTAAATATAATTTAAGAACCCCGGCAACAGAATTTATATCACTCGCATCCATCACATCTTTCAATGGATCTTCGCCTAAAATCAATTTTTATATTTTTATGTTGAATGATAATTCAAATTCAAAATCAAAACTAAATTTTAAATTTTAAATAAATTTAAATTTTAAATAAATTTTAAAACAAAGTAAAATATATGGCTAATGGAAAATGAACCTCGCTCAAATGCTTCTTTGAATGAATTGATCTCGATTTGTGATCCTGATATGCGGAAAACTCCTTGATGATGGATTGCAAATTGCGACAGCACCCTTAAAAATAATCCATTAAAGGCAGAAGTAAAAAATCACATGTAATTTTTTTTATTATTAACTGCAGTTACAGTTAATTGGAGCCAATTAGACATAAAAATGAAGTGAGTTGAAGTAAAAAATTGTGGAAATTTTCGTTCAACACTTATACATATATTCTATATTTACATTTACTTTGCCCCAGTAATAAAGAGAAATAAACTAACCGTATAGTCGACATAACAATAAGTGGAATAGGTTCACCACTAAGCTCAACATATTCGTCAAGACTTCCACCGAAAAGACGAGGTCGACGAGGATTTTCATTAACAAGTGCACCACCAATTCGCTTTTTCGCATATAATGTCGAATTCGTTAACTCGCTGTCTTCCCTTACACCTTTATTATTTGCATTTTTATATATTGTGAAAAAACCAATCATGAAACAATCCATAATAAAAAACTAAAATAACACAAAAAAAATTCAATTTATTTCAATTCAATTTATTTAAAATATTTCGACTATATTTTACAGCACCCAGTGTTGCCTCGTTCACGTTAATTAATTTACAAGTGAACGGACAGGAAACATAAAATAAAAAATTAGTAAAATAAAAGGATTGGTCAAAAAAAAAACGAACGAGATGTTGAAGAATTTGTAGCAAGTGCGTATGATTGATCATAGGAGATTTTTTCACCAACTGGCGTGATTAAAGAAAATTCGTTAAGTGCACCAGCTATACTTTTTGATCTCGCTTCGAGACGTTCTATTAAATTGCTATTCAGCATATAATGACTAAATTTCTGCAAAAAATAATACCCTCTTATCAAAATAAATAATATTTATGCTCAAATTCATTTTATAAACTGATTATAAAAAGTCACTGGATTCATTTCAATGGATCAAATAACATGCTTGAACGACAATTTTTTCTTAAAAAAGTGAATAAGTCTGTCGAATATCACTCCAAGAAACTCCAAGGAATATAAGTCTGTCGAATATCACTCCATGAAACTCCAAGGAATTAATGAAAAGAACAACAAACTCCAAGATAATAGTCGAATAATTCATTAAGATCATGTTTGTGTTTTGTTAGATCTAAAACGAAATTTTCCGCACGAATTTCAACCGATTTAGGTATAAGCATTCCACTTGGATTACACATTGCTTCATCATATTTTTCACTGATTGTTCTTTCTGTCAATTCTAGTGTTTTCCAGATTTCTTCAGATTCAAGCCTAAAATTCATAAGATAATCATATTACAAATATTTTTGCATTTTTATCAAAGTTTATTTGAAGAATTATGCAGCTAAAAAAAAAAAAAAACAAAACTAGATAAAACAAACTTCTCTCTTTTCTGTCCATAATTTTAAAATGCTGAATAATGGTTGGCCAATAAATAAAAACTGATATACCTAACATTCGTAAGTCTCCGTTCAATTTGCATATGCCGTTGCAACAGTTCTTCAGCAATACCTTCATTTGCACTTATTTTATTTATAACATCACCAATTTGCCCTCTAAAATTGATAAACTGAGAACGATATTTAGCTTTTAATTTGAAAACTAATTTTTATCCTGAAAATTAAAAAATTCATTAACCTAAAATCAAACGGTTTAGGTAACATGAAGACGGCATGATTAGCCTCAAAAAATCGTTGTTTATCAGCTTTTGCATCCAACGAATGTTTGAAATCACATAGCTTGGCAAGCGAATCCATTTCTTTCTGACATATTGCTTTGCGCGACGACACCGTACATGATACTAGTCGTTTTAACCAGTGTTCGACACCTAAGTCCATACACTAGAAATATTACCAAACATGAAATTAAGGATTAAGTGACCGAAAATAATAAAATGACGATAAATATTAAATGTAATAAATTTCAAAAACAATATATATACTGAACAATATACTGAATATTTTTGAATTTTTTGAGTTTTTACTTAGAAGTAAGAAAGTTATGTGATTAATTAAGATGGGCATTTCAAATTTCAGACAGCCTGACGAATAAGTTCATCCATTTTTAAAATATAGATTTTCTTAAAATGAAAATTAAAAATTACATCAATGAGATCGGAAAGATCATCCGCGAAATATTTATGCAATGCTGCATTCGCTGCTTGAACACACAATAAATATTCATTACGAGCTTTTAAGCATTTTACTTTTACTATTTCGAATTTTTCTAGTCTCTGAAATATTTTCTCCAACCTTTCGTTAAAGATTAACAACGTTAATCACATTTTTAAAAAAATAACAAAAATTATGATAAATTAATTTATTTAAAAATAAATCATTTACTTTATCATACACCTTAGCAAGTGATCGATATTTACGAGTTGTTCCCGTTTTTGTTGGATTCTCTTCTTCATACTTTTGTTTATTTCCTTCCGCGTTCCGAAATTTCGATTCAACCGTTGTATATTCGGCAAAACATAACTAAATATTGCACATCATCAAAAATCAAAGTTGGAAATGTATGAATAATAATGAAGACAGAATGCTGAGAAGTTAAAATATAACAAAACAATCTTTTAATTTTCAACCAATTACCTATTACCCATTTCCAACGAATTTTTTTCTATCATTTCCCAAGAAAAAAAGGATTGAGCAAAGGACGACATTAAAAGAAAAAAATAAAAAGTGGATAAAGCATAATAAAAGGAAAAAAAGTACTTGATAAGTTTTCATAGCTGTATGCAATTCATTCAATACTCTGCTAATTTCACCATGTGCCAAAGCTCCAATTTCACGACACTACAATCCAAAAATCAGCAGTAATATGAAAAAATAGAATTGATAAGGAACTGATTTCGTCGAGAAAAAAAGAAAATAGAAAAGGGATACTTTTCGTGAAATCCGATGTAAATCATCCGACCGTTGCGATATAAGCGGTGATAAAAGATTTGTATAGAAATCAGATAGGAAATTTCGTTCTTGTGCTTCAATTTTAACTTCATCGATTAATTGTTGCCACAAGCCGAAAAATGAATATAGTGGCCAATTTTCTCTCCTTAAAAGATAAAAATTAAATATTCGTGAATTTTACGAATGAACATAGCTAGAAATTATTGGAAAAATATAGCATCATCACTATAAAAAAAAACAAATTCCTCGCGAAAAATTTTTTTAAATTTCTAAAATCCAATAGCATGCCAATAATTAATAATTTATCAACTAATAATTAATAATTTAATTAATAATTAATAATTTACAAAATAAAAAATTAGAAAGAGGAAAAAAATACTTGTTTTTTTCGTTTTTATGCTTTTGCATAGCATTTTTTGCAAGTTTTTCCAACTGTCGACTGTATTCCCCATCTAATTCAGCTTTTCGACGATAAAAATCGTTCAACTCTGATAGAATACTGGCCTAAAAAATAAATTATGTAATAATTTTGCAATATATAAAAAACAAATTCGAAAAAAAACTTTAACCTGTACATCAGTTCGCGATTCAAGGCATCTCAGTTGTTCGTTTAACTGGTATCGAATTTCTGAAAACCTTCTATTTCACCAGATTTTATAAAAATAATTGTTATGGTTATTCTTATATTATTATTTTGTATTATTAATATTACAAATAATACTGAAATTCCGAACTATTTTCGCAATATTTTAAAAGAATTCCAAATTTTTTCCCCATCTCAGACTTATACAAATTAAATTTATAATTATCACTAAATTCATAAAAATAAATTATTTCTTTCCATAAAAATTTAATATAAATAATTAATAAGGATCAATCAACAACTGCACGCAATACGCTTTATAGCCCATTCATTTGTTTACATAATGAAACCACAACCCGTTTCGCGAATATTTTGCCCTCAATAACTGCTAAACTTATTCTTTTATTCACTCTAATTTTTATTAAAACACGGTGAAATTCTTTTTCCCTGTAAATTGATCATTCTCTTTCTTTCCACTCATATAATTTATTTATAGTTTACTTTTTATTCAAAAAACTATTTTTCTTTGAATTTCTTTTGTTATAATTTTTAAATAAAATAATTTGAGTCAATTTGCTATTTATTGGCAATAAATAAATAATTAAAATAATAATTGTGTCCATGAGGAAGGAAAAGAAGAAGCAATAAACTCGAAATAAAATGTCGCAGTTTTTTGCTAAATCTTATTTAAAATGCCTTTCTTTCGACCAAAAATAATTATTAAAATTTCAAGAAGATCAATAATAACTTCAGCGTATGAAAGCAAATTATAAAGTGTATTTTTACGTTTAAACATTCTCAAACATTTTAATCGAAACGAAATAACAATTAATTAAAATTAATTTAATAATGAATGAAATTTTCACAGAAAATTTAAAAATTTCAAAAGTGTTAACAAAAAAAGGAAAAGAATACTAACGGAATATGTCAGCAATTATTTCATTATTACGATTATTAGTGAGATTCGCACAAAATATCGCTTTTACCATTTACATCCAAATTATTTATTACTTTTCGATAGTTTTACCACTGCTTACTGATAATAATAAAAATATAAAACATTAGAAAACATTATAAAACATTGGCAATTAATGATTAAATATTCAAAGTGCAATACAATACAATTTTAAACGATTATTCAACAATAAAAATATTTGTGTTCAGTATAAATAAACCATAGACTATAAACATATGGATCGGAAGATCTGGAAAAGTCTTGAACTAATAAAGCATAATAGGCGAAAGCCAGTTAAAGCCTAATGCAAACTACTCAGCAGAAGAAGAATGGCCTAATTTTTGCGTATAAAAAGACTGTAAAACTGATCGAATAGATAAACAACATCGTTATTATTGCATATCATAACTATAAAAATCTATTTATGGTGAATGAAGATTATGATCATTCTTATAGCGCATTGATGAACAAAATTTTATGGCAAGTTTTCACAGAAATATCCTTTCATCACGTAAAATCAATCGAAAAATTTCTATCGATTCTATCAACACTTACTGGGAAAATGAAATTAAAAACAGGAAAGGAAGAGAGAAGAAGAAATGAAAAAGAAAGAGCTAAAAGGGAGGAAAGAGGAACAGAAGACGAAAAAAAGATAATTTTGGAAACTTACATTAAAACAGCTGAATGAACAACTTTTTGGAAGTAAAAAATTAGCCAAAAAAAGTAGATTGCAATAAAATTCGTTTATCAAAACAAAAATTTCTTCCACTTTCTCCTATATAATATTCTTTCTTTCATTCTTATCAATGATATATATTTAAATAAAAATATATAAATATAAGAATATTTAAAAGAAGAAAAGGAAGATCGAAAGGTATCCACTAAACAGCTGTTATTACTCGATATTCTATCTCTATCAACGATTATAATGATAAGTGACGATAATGATAACGGTAATGATAACAGCGATTAAACTTTTAATAATAATTAATGATATAGTAAATGTGAATATTTAATAAATATTTAATTCGTACAATTAACATTTAATCCTGATTAAAAAATATTAAACAAATCAGTAATACTTAATAGTTAGTAAAAATTGTTTAATTTTAAAAAAATCATCGAAAGCGCATATCTTCTTGCAAAAAAAATTACCGTAGTTTGGCGATCACTGTTTATCTGTTTATCAATTTCATTCGAGGAATAATTCTATATTCTTCAATTCTTCAAACAAGGACAGCAGCAACGCTTAGCTAATGTTGCTGAAGCTGTCTATGTAATCGAAATCTTCTTCAAACAGTCCCCAGTCACTGCTTAGATTCGCTGGCTATAAGGGTGAGATTCTTTACGCTGTTTGGTCCGACACTATTGCTGATAGTAATAGAAGCACTCCTTTTTTGCACCACCTACGTCCATACATCGCTGGTCCATCTACACGTTCAAAATCTTTCCTGATTTATTTAATCGAAATATTACTCTATATCCCATAAAATTGATATATTTTAAATTTTCCAAACAATTTACAATAAATCAAGAAATAATCTTTATTGACTTATAAAATTTGGAATTATTCATTATAAGTTACAAATTAATTCATTTTGCATTTATACTAACAAAATAAAATTTTCAAAAAAATCCCAAATTTTGGTGAAAATTTTACAAATTATTGTTTATAAATATTTACCAATACAAATAATTTAAACTAAGTTTTAATATAAATTTTTTGTTCAATTATCCAATAAATTTTAATGATTTCGATTTATAAAAAGTTATTAGTGAAATAAAAATACAAAACACGTATTTCAGTGACACACTTTTCAGATGTTTTTTCAATTTCTAAGCGATTTCTACGAAGCGAATTCGACAAGTTCTATGAAATGTTTAAGAGAAATCGATATTCATTGGTTGGTATCGTAAAGCTTTCAAATTAAATGCTAATTTTTTACAAAGAATAACGAATAAAATTTTAAAAAAAATGCTTATTTTTTTACAGATAAAGCAAAAATTTAACCAAAAGAAATGCATTCACCGTTCACATTATATAGCAAGCAATACACTGCAACTGCTTATTTTATTGTGACGGATTAACAACGATTAAATTTTATCGAAATATGGATTATTTTTCGTTTTAAATATTAATGATTTAAACAATTTTGGATTCAAACTCGCAAGAACTTTTTGCGAAAATTAATTGCAAAATAAAATGCGGCATATGGAACAAATAAAGATTAATTTAAAAAATAAAATAAAGCAAACTTCAAGGAAGGAAAAAGAAAAAAGTGGCTATTAAATCATAAAGACTGACAATCAACCAACCAACCGGTTGGGCTGTTGGCTTCAATCCGGTTGAATTTCTTTTTTCAAAAAATTTACTACCAATCAAATAAATTTTGCATTTAAAATCAAACAGAATTACAGAATTTTACAAAAAAAGACTTTTATCGTTTGCTTAAAAGAAAAAACAAATTTGCGAATTCGATATATTTTTTTGCTAGCAATAAATATTTATTGTATATAAATTAAATCAATTTTTAAATTATATTATAAATTTATTAATTTATTAATTTAAAGAGAGGATTTAAATTTATTCCTTTTGCAAATTCTCCTTAAAATTTGCGAATCACTTATTCCTTTTCAACTACTAAACAGTTGTTTTTAAAGAACAAAATAAAGATAAAGATAAATAGCTCAAAGTAAAGCAAAGAAAATTTAGAATATGTAAAACAGAATATGTAAAATTTCGCGGGAATTCGAAATAAACAAAATAATAAAAGAAACTGGGTGGGATGAGAGAATAACTCATTCAAAACAATAAAATGACGCTCAAATTATCATTCAATTATCAAATCATCTGTTTCTGTAACCGCGTCCTTATTTAATCGACAAAAAATCTTATAAATCTAATAATTATATTTTAATTTCACTCGAAACTCCAAAAAATTTAAAAAATAAAAAAATTTAAAGCGATAGAATTGCATTATTTTAATAGGAATTCAACAAATTTTTTCTATGAATGAAAAAGAAAAAGCATTCTATACCAAATCTCTTCAAATTAAATCAATTATAATAAACGACTATCCAAAATTTTTCCACTGATAAAACATAAATTACCCTATTTTCTTTTTTTTTCATTCAAAACATTACAAAATACCAAATATAAATTCCCAAAATTCTTCTATTATACCTTAAAATTTGATTTTAATTTGAAATTCTAAAACTTTTCTAAAATTTGAACTTCGAAAATTGAATTGAATTGAAAATTTTATTCTTTCATCCAACAAATAAAGAAATTTATTTTAGTAGATTAATAGCGAACAATTTCTATGTAATCTACAAATGAAAAATTATAAATCATTATTACATATAAGATTTGAAATTTGAAAAAAATTTTTTCTAAAAAAGCACGTCGAAAAATTGAAATAGGTAAATTAATTGTGAAAAGCTTATTTTGTTAAAAAATATTCTTATTTTATTTTTTCGAAAATTATCTTTTCATTTTCATATATTTTTTCTTCAGAAAATTAATAACGAAATAAAGAAAATATTTTTCGAGAAAAAAATAAAGAATAATAAGAATGAGAATATAAAACGAATAAAAAGAATTTTGCGTCGAAAAATAATCGTTCACATGTGCAATTATCAACGGTTTTTTGAAAAGTGGCAATTATTTTTGAAACTCAGCCAATTACGCAGTAAGTCGCAAAATAAATAATTTGATAAAACTTTCGTCTCAAACTCTTTGATTTTTCTTTGATTCTCTTTGATTCACATGTGAGCAACAAAAAAAGAAACCTTTGACACTTTGATCATATTCGTGTACGTTACTTTTTCCTATCGAAATCGATGCCTTACGAATATCACTTGGCGCGATCGATGTTGACGACACATTCATCCTTCCATTTAACTAAATGCTAAGTTTAGTTCGAGTTTTAAGCAAAATTAATGATTAAAGAACGAAACAGCGTTTATAAAAACAGTGAAAACGATAAATAGTTAGTTGTAAAAACTGATCAAAGTAAAGGAAATGACGGGGATAAAAAATGGAAATTTACAATAGCCTAACGTGATAAAAATATTCCTGAAATTAAGAAAATTGACCAGAAAACATATAAAAATACTAAAATTCGCAAAAATTTCAAAAAATTAATTTTAGTTGAAATAAAGAGAGTCCAATCCATTCATTTAACAGCTGTTTTTTTCATTTTTACGATTCATTGCCGAAAACAATCGCAAAAAGGCGATGCTTCTTCAACATCGTCTTCTTTACCTCCGGTAATCTTCTAAGAAAAAGCAAATAGAGGCGCCATTAAATAAATAATAACCTTAATAAGTGAACAGTGGAAAATTACAATTGGTGCGACTCGCAGATTTTTCCAAAATATTTCTTGCGTGCAAAATATTGAAAATGAAATAATGAAATAATTTTTTCAAAGAGCGACTGAGCAACCGACTTCTACTGATCGATTTGGTTTTTGATTAGAGGAAAAAACATAAAACCAACCTATTCGAAACATATAAAAAACAAAGGTCGATCCATCATTTTGCGTACATCCTATGAAATTTATTTATTTATTTAGACTAAATTAATTTCTCAATTCAATTTTTCCCTTTCAAAATTTTTTCACAATAGCCGAAGAGAGAGAGATCGGTTCAGTAAATGACCTTCTTTAATATTATGGAAAATTCCTATTTTATTCCTTTTTTTACTAATCGTTATTATTAATAATATTTATATTTATTAATAATATAATATTTATGAAAGCAATTTTTCTTTTCATGATACAGTCTCTATTCCTCAAAAAACTAAAAAATTATGAAAATTGTTTTGAAAATCATTTACTGAACCGATTTTCACAGTGGAATAGAATAAACGAAAAACAGGTAATAACTCATAATTAATAATAATTATAATAATTCGTTATAATTATAATAATAATAAAAAATCTGTAAGCAATAGATATCGTCTCAACGCCTATGATTTCGCATAACAGAAAATATAATAGAAAAGAAAATGAAATTCAAGCAAAAATAAAAAAAATAAATGCAAAGAAAATTCGAGAGCCGAAAATTAGAAGACTACTGGATAAGCATGCCATAATTTTTTCCTAAATAACCTTAAAAAGAAGATATTTTGATGGATTTTATCCGAAACGGCGAAAAGCGCTAGCTAATATGCCCGAAAAGTATCCAAATATCTGCCTATTTCAAACATTAATAAACGATTTGCAAACACTGCAAAAAGATATTTAATACAAAATGTAAACGATAATGGATACTACAAGTGTGTAAAATTTCTAATTAAATAAAAACAATCAAATAAATCAAAAAATGAATCACAAAATAATTTTAAACGATTTACATCATTCGTATAGAACTATAACACTTAACTCTTAATTCTCTAATAATTCAAAATTGATTTTGTATAAATCTTAAATAAATTTAATAATTTCGAAAATATTTTATGCATTAAAATGATTGTTCTTTCTTAACTCTTCAACCTTACAAATGAATTTTTGCGAATAGTAAATAATCAAATAATAATCAAACTTCATTTCATTTTAAACTTCAATTATTAATAAATTAGAAATATCAAATAAACAAAAATTCGAAGGTAGTATTAAGAGTTGCTTTTTTTTACAATTTTACGATATTACTATAAAAAGATTATTGTTAAAAAGAATTTAGGCAGCATGCATTCAATTCTTATCCTCCGACGAGAGGATGAGAGCATTAAAAATGATATGCGAGGCTTTTATCCGCGAACGATTCTGTAAGCATTCATAATTTTTAAATTTGAGTTTTTTTCAGGTATAAACTTATTATTAATAAAAATAATCCAATGAAAAACAATAATAAAAAAATCTGCAATTTAACAATTTTAAAATTTCAGAAAAAGTTAAAAACAACCATCAAATTATTTATTTATTTAATTAATTATTTAACCAATCATCTTTTTCTTAAAAACCATTCTACGAAAAAAATTTTGAATTGCTGATAAAGGTTTTTATTATTAAAATATTTTTTATAAAAAATTGTACACCACCCCCCCTCCCCCACCTCACATACACACGTAAAAACGCATTTGCCATTGCTGGTTAGATCCGCTTCGTCACTTTTCGGACTAGACAAATATGCGCAGGAATCACTTGGCAAAAGAAATATATGTGAGTCGCCAGCACCACACAGATTTTTAAATGAGAGGTTTGCTCGTGCCGGGAATGGAACCTCAGCACCCGCACTCCATCCTACTCTCCTCCGTTTTCTCAGTTAGGCGACACTGTCGCCCAGTGAAGTATGGTATCTGCAGAACATTCGAACCCAAGCCTCGATTCACAGGCCACACACATATAAAATTAAAAAATAAATTAACGCAAAATGTCCATTAAAAGTCGGACAACGTGACGGTAATTCTCGTCCACGTTCAAACCTAGCAACGTTCAATTATACAATTATAAACGAAAAATTCATTCCAAGATCATGGAACTGCTAGTGGCGAACCTACTTCGTGCACATTGAAACTTTTGGGAATTTCCGGGAATTCCTAGTAGTTGCAAATTAAAAATCACTCCAAGAAGGATAAATTTTTGATAAATTCATTAGTTCCATATTTCAAATGATTAGCATTTCTTTATCATTCCTTTTCACTATTTTTCTTAACTATTTTACTTTTTTCTGATTTTGTTGTCCCACAATACAATATATTTATGTGACAGTCATTTCCTCATTTGAAGAGTATGAAAGAAAACTCAATTTCGACATTTTTGGCTTCGATGGAATTTAAATTTTAAGATTTCCGATTTTATTGTAGAAAATTTATTTCTCTTATATGCTGAAATAATCAAATTTGCAAAAGGAGAAAAGATTTTTACCACAAAATTAAATGCGGAAAAGGACGGAATTTTTTAATTTCAAAAACAAGCGATTCCCGGTCTAATTTGGTGCTAATTGTCCAAATCGTAATTTCATCTTTTCTGGGCCATTAGGTATGAGATTGGATCCAAAATATTGGTAATCCGAAAACTTGTGGTGAGCTGATAAAAATGTTATCAGTGTCTGACATTTAAAGTGAAAAGACTTATTTATTTTCAAAATCTCTTACTATGCTCTCCATTGACAATTCTTGTGTAGGCAAGCGGCGTTCACAATCCAATTTTTTACATAATAACTGAATAGCACGGCAAAGCACACAGCCCTGCCATCATTTCTCATTTCGAAAGGATTTTCCAATTCCCCATGCATCCGAATCCGCATTTTTTTCATCGATAGAATGCTTTAGAAAGGCCAATCTTCTCTGGATCTATCGTGTTGTTTGCCGAAACATTGCTCAGCCATCGAACCAAAGCAGCGGCAAAATTGACGTACGTCACCAACGCTTGAAACGATGTTTCCTTCCCTGCTGAAAATTGATCACAACCATCTTAATATATTTCCATAATTCTCCACATAAATCTTTATTAAAACACGATTTCCACTTCTCATATCGTTCCTTACTCCTATGTGTACGACTAATAGCAAAACGTACCAAATTTCTATGACTTAGAAAACTGCATTTTAGTAGCTTTTAGCTGTTATTTAATTTAATTAAAATAACCATTTTAAAACACGTTTTTTTATTTATGCGCATAATTCTTTCGTTGTTCTTATTTTGATCATATGGTAAAATATCATATCATATCATATGCTAAAAATAGAAAATTTTTATTTTCAGTGGTTCTGATTTTAATGTATTTATTTATATTTTATTTTAAATATAAACAATATTTATTTAATATTTTTGTTCTTATTCTGCGTTGAGTTTAACTCTTTTTTCATTTTTATTTTATTTGAGTATTTTAGAGAATTTCCATAGAATATAATAAAAGTGGAAATGAACGAGGATCGTCAGTGGATTTTCGACCTGGAAAATCATGGAATCGACGGAGCGATAAAGCTTCGGCAGTTGTTGTTAAATTCAACAAATATTTTGAGAACGATTGCTGATTTTCAGGAACGGAATTCTGTTAAAGTTAGTTTTCATGTTTATGGGTAAATATGCAAATATCCTCATAATAAATTGTCTATATTGGTTAATTTGTGTATTCACCGAAGCCTTTTTCTTATTTTTTTCGATTATTTTTCTATCCTTTATTTTTTTTACGATGTAGGTTCTATAATATGCGAGTGAGTTATTCTATTTTTCCATTTAAAAGAATGAAAGGCATAATGAAATGATTCTAATGCCAAATTAATCGTAATTCATATTAGTATTAATGAATGCTAGTTTTTAGAAAGACAATTTAGAACCGGCAATGAAATTGCTTGATATTCTTGGCGTTAGAAGAGCTGAATTCCATGAATTGGTAAGTTTTCCAAATATAAACATAAAAATATTATCTAATCACATTCCTTTCGGTCATTTATTCTTCTTAATAACAAGATATAATAATAATAATAAAATAAATAAATTAGATTCGATAATTTTATTGGGCTTTATTTTGGCGTTAATTGCTGATAAAGCAATAATTGTTTATTGTCGTATTCATACGGATTTTTTTCAGGCAATAGCTGATGCAACTGAGAAAATACTCGCAAAATTAAAATCACTGGGATCACAGAATACCAAAGAATCGATATTAAAACTAGAGAAACAATTGGAGAAAAGTTTTAAATTATATCGTGTTCCGAAAATGCGTCCAATTATTCTTGAAACCTTACGGCAATTACCTAAAGTACCTGATAGGTCAGTTCAATTTTTTTGAAGTGTTATTATACAATAAGGACCGAGGATAGTAGTGCTGAAGGAAAAGTATAGTTGAATCATGTGGCAAGATTTTTTGTTTGTTTGTTACCCTCGTTTTTCTATCAACTTGAGTTGAAAGCCTTGGAAAGAAAAATAGCATTATATTATGGAAAATTTGAAAATGGAGTGAATATTTCGAAATTGAGGAAATGAGAGGAGTGGCAAAGTAAAGGCTGACTGAATTGTGTACGGAGTCAGTTTTGTTCTGTGTGATAGAATTAGCATTGATTGACGAGATTTCTTATTGGATTATCACGAATGGTTTATCACATATAAAATACATACTTAAATATGGTAAACGGTTTGATTGAATTTTTCGTATTTTTTTGGTTAAAGCTACCAAATTCATATAGGTATTTAGATATTTAAAAATAATAGTAGCCGATAAAGAATTCTATGAATGTTGTGCAATGTCAGTACGGCAGCAGATCTGGCTAAAAAATGATTTGTTTTATTTGGAAGCAGTAGCACCAGTCATTGACCGATATATAATTGATAAAAATAAAACGTTTTATGCGATTGATCAAACATCAACTAATTTCTTTACTTCTGAAACGACGAAGTCAAGGCGACAGTGGCAATCAGTACAAGGTCTTTAATTAATTTTATGATTTCAATTTATTGAAATAGCTGAATTTAAAGTTTTGGTTAATATTTTTTAGCAATTATTCATTTATTTCATCAAATATTTATTTTCGTTTTAAAGATTTGGTCGCAATGGTGGGAGATCGCGAATATCTTTATACTCGCCTCATTGCTATATTACGTGACGCTTTTATAAAAACAAAGGACTTTAATTTTTGTTCACTGCGGATGGAAATTGTTATGGCTGTTCATGATAACAAAGTTTCGGTGGATAAAATCGGCAAGATTTCGCTTTGTTTTTATTTTTGCTTTTTCAAATTAAAAATCATTCTCGTTAATTGCTAATATGAGCCTTTAGATCCTTGTCATGACCTTGCATGGTGCCTTGATGCTTGTGTTCGAGATAGACATTTGGATGCTCAGTTAACGAATAAATTAAAAAATATACTGGATTCAGCGAAGCAAAAATCTGCTGAGGTCGTTTTTGGGTTAATTTTTTATTTTTATGCTAGTCATATTGAAGGATAATTATAAGGATAACTATAACTACAGGTGGTCGGTGATCTTGCAATGATAGCTGCTGATGTTCACGTTGTTCATTTTCTTGCTTCAATGGCTGTAAAAAT
This sequence comes from Dracunculus medinensis, assembly GCA_900625125.1. Classification (NCBI taxonomy): domain Eukaryota; kingdom Metazoa; phylum Nematoda; class Chromadorea; order Rhabditida; family Dracunculidae; genus Dracunculus; species Dracunculus medinensis. Next base: position 65,495 of record UYYG01000095.1, read on the forward strand.
ACTCAAAGATATTGCGGTGCAAGGAATTCATTTGCCTCGTGAAGTGCAATCTTTGCAACTTATAACACGGTGAAATCTCTTATAATAGCAAATTTTTCAAATATTAAGAGAGCAAATCTGAATTTTAGGATATTTTAGGGTAGGATATATTTAGGGCATACAGGGTATCTTTTTTTTTCTATGATTGAAAATTATTTTCAGAATATTCTTAGAAGTATATATCCTCTCATTATAGATATATAACCGTTAGAAAATTGGATATAACTTGTAGAATAGATTTTTCATGAGAGGCTTTGATGAGATGCAGGTATTTCAAATTTTGTTTGCAAAATGTATAAACGTTTCAAAATTTAGACTTTTGTCTTTCGGTTCTTCTGCACACACAATTCTTAATAAGAAAGAGTTCAACAGTATTCATGCTGTAGATTCAGTTATTTTTACCAAATTTTTCGCACCAATGACTTCACTTATTGTTGAAGATGTCATCAGGAATGAATTGAGTCGTGCCACAGGTAATTCATAATTATTATTTAATTTAAAAGTGCTGCAATATTTTTACAAAAGTTATTTTGATTGGATGTTTTTTTTCTTATTTTTAAAATAATAAGGTAAACTGCAGATGAATTTCTTGATGATCACCCCTTAAGCAGCTTTTGTTCAATGCCCTCCGAAACAATTATTAGTTTTTTAAAAACTGATCTGACTTGTGCATTAATATGGATGTATTATGCTATGGAAATGTTGCCGAAAAAGCGTCGACCTATTGATATTAGTGGCTTAAATCGTTATTTGCAGATTTTTCCGAAATTAAAGGACAAGGTATTTCACCAGTTTTACAAAGCCGAATTGTGTCTTTAAAGTAATGAATCTGTGTTACTGTTATATATATATATATATATATATATATTTACGTTCGTCTTGCTAAAATAAAGTCACTCGATGAGAGTAGGTGTATTGCAAGTGGATATTATACTAGTACCAAAATTCGTTTTTCTCATATCACTCTAGAATAAGCCTAAGTATTATATTTACTTATTGCTTTTTCACTTTTTCTATCCTTGTTTTAGATGATTTTTAATGCAAGTGGTTTAAAATTAATTTATAGTTTTCTGATGTAATCTAATATATCACAAGTCTTTATTTATGTTATCAATCTCACGCAGCAATCGGTAATTTTGGGGAAGTTCAGCATTGCCGAATTTGCTCCGGCTGAAGTGTCTGGACCGATTTTACTGAAAATTGCATCCTTTAAAAGCTTAAGTTCTTTTAACTTAAATCGCAGACGGCATGTCGATATCAATATATATCATAAATTTTTATTTTTTATCAAGGTTTCACTGGAATATCACCAGCTTATCAGCCTACTTTTTATTATTATTTTTTGTCATTATCAAGAAAGGGAGAAGAAATACTGATAACTCTAAAAGAGTTTAAATTTGAGGTTTAACCATTGTTCAACGTTAGGATGTTGTAAATCAGTTAACAAAAGATAAAAAGATTGTCAGAATATATATGTAATATATATTTATGTTTTTGTATAGTTTTGCAATCCGATAACTCGTAATTTCACTGGCCAAAAAAATTTGTACAAATTTATTTCAGTTAGCATATCGTGATCCATGGGCTCATCTTTTTGTGCATCGTTTACTTCAGATAATCCCATATGCTAATGTTCTTCAGAGTGAACTTATATATAATTCAATTATTACCGATTACTTAATGAATGAATTGGAGGTATTTTTTGAAATATAAATTTTTTACATACCATATATATATATATATATTTTAAGCACTGGGATGATGTGTGTGATTAATATGGAATTATGTAAAATTGGTTCGAATCGAATCCTCTTTCCAGTGAGGGTTCTTACATCTGAAAACTTATCTGCCTTCCCTCAATATCCTAAGCTTCTGGTAGAGGTTCAGTGCCCATAGCAAGTACAAGGGGCGAGAGAGGGATTTTTTAGAACTACCATCAGCCATCTTCTATGAATGGTTAATACCAAGTTATTGCTAAAAATGAAAAAGGCATGGATTCGCTGATTCATCTAAAACGAATACAGCGATGTTGGGTTAGAGAAATATGACCCGATATTAAATAGAGAAAAAGTAGTAATGACTATATGGTGGATTTGCCATCGGGATATGTAATAAACATACAGACTATAAGTGATATGGCAATAACGATGAGAAGGCTAGAAAGACTGCAATATAGATATTGCCAAAGAATCAGACAAGAATTAGACAAGAGCCAACTCAATGACAGGAACATGCCATAAATATGTGCCCCTGCCGAGCATAAGGTACGCAGCTGGCATAGTAAGAGGGACGATGGAAGACGTGGAGGCTGCTGATGTGAAGACCTGAAAACTCACATAATGCATCGAAATTTCCATTTCAAAGCATTCATTCAAAGATTGTACATCAGCCGGAAAGAAGATGGTTGGGATATGAAAGCTACTATCTCGAAACTCGAAGCATCTAGGAGCACAAAGGATAAGCTGCTGAGAGAATGTCACCATTACAGATTGGAAAAAGGTCAAGTAGAGGAAATGCATGGAAAAGCAAGACTCTTCATGGGATGTTCCACTGCCATATAATTGAAGTGGTTGACATTGAAAAATCCTAACAGTGATTGGAAAAAACTGGATTAAAAGACAACATCGAGGCATTAATCGTAGCAATTCAAGGGCAAGCATCCATTGAATATTATAGATCCATTAAAGCGAGGATCTACCACTAGACAAGTGCAAATTGTGCAAAAATGTATCAGAAACAGTCTAACATATAGTAGATAGATGTAAAATGCAACAGGAACACATGAAAGGTATTCCTCAGAAAATCTTGGAGAATAATAAAACAAGGATATGGGATTTCTTCATCGAGATAGACAAACAAATACTGGCCAATTTACCAGATACCATAGTGATTGACAAGAATCATAATTCAGCACCGGTGATAGATATAACAGTACAAAGTATAAAGCGATAGGAACGTCAGAAGGAAGGAATATGAAAAGTGGCTCCAACAGATTCGAAAAAAAGCATCAGAGATCTCTGTTCAAATGAGCGTAATGTTGGAAACAGTTAAAATATGCACAGAATCCTCAAGCTCCTAAGCCTCTGTTAGAAGACCCGATGTTGAGGATGACCATGACTACCCACAGGAAATGGGAAAATTTTTTTATTTTATAGTTTTTTATAGTAGTTTTTTATTTTATTTTATAGTAACCATTTTCCAAGCTGTCATAATCGAAAAAATTTTGGAATGTATAGTCTACTTATTCTATTTTACTTAATATTTTAAGGTAAATAGTGCTATTAAATATCATATATTGCGAATTATCAATTCAGCTGCAGTACGTATCGGTGAAACTCGAATTTTATCGTTGTTGGAAAAAATAAGTCCGGAGGTTCCTATTTTTTGCATTTTTGTGAGCACTGAGGAAAAAATATTGCCTCTGCTTTTTATTGGTCGAAAAATTATCGATTGGTTGTAAATAAATCCATTAATTTCAAAAAATATCGTTCTTGTTTTGTGTAAAAATTATTTTAGCAATTGTTTGAACCAGGAATGGTCGAGGACGAAGATATGAAAAGGTATAAAACAGAATATAATCGGGTTCACTCTAAATATTACGAAAAACCAAACGATACAGCCACATCAGTTAATTCATAAAGAATTTTTTCAACGAATCCGAATATGTAATTAATTTGCAGATTAAATTACCTAAATCCTTATTTTGATTTATTATTTTTCATTTATAGTATCATTATTTTATCATTTTTTAAATTTTTTCTTTTTATTTCTCATGCTTTCGTTTTAGATTGTAATTGTAAACCTTTGTTTAAGTTTATATTAACTAAATATTTTTTTTCTTAAGAGATCATCCATTGCTTTTAAATTCTGCCTAAAAGACTTTTTTTACCTGAAGCAAGTAAGTGAAACGTACGTTTTTTATCAGATATAGTAATTGTTTAATAAAATAATAAAATTTAAGTTTGTAATTATTGCAGATTATTAGATTTCTCTTTTTGGTTTTTTCAAAACATAATTATTAGAATGAAAGTTTTTTCAAAATGTTTTACTAAATTATGATTTTTTAAAGGGCATATCACCATTACTGGTTAAACTTTCTCCGAAGACAGGTTTATTCCTGTGGGGAGTAGAATTTCACCATCGGTGCTCTGAATGGAACAAGAAGCCATTGAGCCATTCTATTCTGGTTTATGATTGAATATACTTTTTTTCTTTTAATGGCCACACTAATTGAAAAGGCGATTCAAAAGGCCATTATCCAATTTGCTCGATGGCATAGCTGAGGACAGGATTCCCTTATCTCTAAGTCCACATATTGCCAGCACATTTATGCTTTTGAAATCCTATCAGTATAAGTATACTTGGTTGGTTGTTTTCGCTATTGGTGCCTTCCATCACATAATTTAGCCAATAGTGAAATATCAATTCCTGTTGAGTTAACCTGATTAATGTTTGCGACACTATTGCACGATGATATTAGTGCAGATAATATTCGAAGGAAATTGAATACAGTCCAGTTCCAGTTGTGAACGTCTCAGCGCTTGCTATATAGAAAAAAAGGTTTATCGCCAGTGGTCTGTAACGACAAATAATTTTTCGATTCCACTTTTTTCTTAGTAGTCTTCAACAGTCTAGGATTTGCCAATTAGGATTAATAACGTAGGAAGTAATTTATATATTTTTAATATAAGAAGTTTAAAAAAACTTTATGACCTACAACACTTATTAAATGATAACCCAAACAATATTTTCTGTATCAGTGAAATGTGGTTGGATGATTCTACTGATAATCAAGAACTAAACTTCGACGGCTTTATAGTATCACACAAGGAAAAAACAATAAAGGTTTAAATACTCGTGGAGGTGAGGTTATTACGCTTATCCTCGATTATTATAAATATTTCGATTATTTGTAACTTTTGATGATTATATTTGTTCCTCTTTTGAATCTCTGATAACTAAAATTTGTATTTCCCTTAGATCTACACCGTCTGTCTGGCTATGGAAGCGAGTTCACTTGCGATTTCCAGTATACTTTCCTTAAAGCTTCGAAAATTCGCTCCACTGTGTAGTCTATAGAGTTTAAACTTCCTGCCACGCGGAAGTTTTTAACTAAAAAAATTATATTTTCCGGCCAGCGTTCTTATAAATATCTCACTGCGAATGTTGCGATTCTCAGACTTGTGTAATTAAATCTTTTATTTAATAAATAATAAAAACATTAGAATAGAAGAAATATTAATATTAGAGAAAATATTAGCGAATCCTATAACACTAGAGCGGCATGTACATATCCCCGAATGACAAATTCTTGGAAGATGGATGGAGCACTGACAAGCAATTACGAAATGAATAAAGTCCCTACCTAACGCTTTATAAATCCCCATCGCATTTCCCGAATCTCCTCCTAACTTCCACCTTCTCTCTCCCCTCAAACTCAACGAACCCAAAATGGCGAAATTGGTCTCTTGGGAATTCATATTCGATTTGAGATGGGCGGAAAAAAGATTCCTTTTTCCATTTTTCATTCTCTCAAAACAAACTGTCTTTATTGTACCTCTCATTCATGAGGTACTCTAATATTATTCGCGATATTTTCTAATATCTTTCCTCTTATCGCAACTCTTCTTTTTCTTATTTTCCTAGTTGGAAAGAGATGCATAGCCAGTGCGTTGCGGTCTTCGCCATTCGGCGACAACTGTATTAGATATTGTGTTAGCTACTTCTACTTTTGTTGTTGATAACATTAAAGTTGTCGCCGAATGGCGAAAAAAAAACTAAATATGAGCAGGTTGTCCGCATCTACTCTATACCAAGCAAAAAAATTAATAAAATAAGGGAAAAGAGTTGAAGAAGATATTAGAAAATATACGGAATAATGGTAGAGTATCTCATAAGTGAGAGGTACAATATAGCCTTTATTTTAAGTCTCTCCTCTCCCATCTCAAATCAAATATAAGCTCCGAGAAGATCATTTTTGGCATTTTAAGCTTCTGTTGGGAATAGGAGCGGGGAGCAACGGGTAAACTGGGCTTTTATATATTTTTATATTCGGTTTTACTTACTATATTATTTACTTATTATTTTTCTTTATAAATAGGGCAACAATTTCGTTTTACTTTCTTTGCATATATTTGCGTCGTTACTAATAAATGGTTTAATGACCCAAGTTTGAGGGTTCGCAACGAGATATTAAGGAGAGAACACTGGCCGCAGAATTTATAATTGTTGAGAAATAAAAGTCCCGCGTGGCAGAAAATTTATTAAATCTATACTGAAAAACACAGAGGATTCCCGAAGGAATTTCGTAAAGTTAGGAATTGGAAGTGGGAATCAAAAATTCGCAATAAATTCGCTAACAAAAATTCGCTTGCTACAAGTTTTCTGTACAAAAGTCTTGGAACCTTTTTGTAATAATGATCACTATCATTCTTTATTTAAATTAGACGTCATGTATTTTCGAGATTTTCTAGAAATGATCGTTATTGTGATTATGAAATCATTATTCTCCTAGCAGAAATAAATTGGGATTTCTTATTTTGTTTAACTCCCTTTATTGATGAAAAAATTTTCTTAATTTGATTTAATTAATTTTTTTAGCATCATTTTATATCTTAAGGAGCAATATATTCCTTTAAAGAAAAAAAGCGTTAGGTTAATTCCCATTTTTTTAAATCTCTTAAAAAAGTGTAAAGAAACCTTATAATAAACATAAATTAACCAAATCGCCAAATGACCTTTCTGCATATAAAGAATGCTCAAAAAAGTTTTTCCCTAGCACCATTTATATTTACTTTTCAAATAAAGAAGAGCAAATGCCAGCAGAGATTCTTTCTGGACTTACATTAAAAGTAAATTTATTTATCCACGTAAAAAAATAATTCTACAGCATAATGATAATGAGATATTGATATTGCAAGTTTATTTAATCAATATTTTTCTAATATATTTGCTGACGATAATACTCACCAATGTTTCTCTCTGTAAGGTTGAAATGACGTTATTAGATATTTATGGAGCCTTAAATAGACCCAAGTTTCATTTCAACTGGCCCCGATAATATTCCACAAATAATTTATAAAAAATATAAAAAATGTGCAGTATCTCTGAATCCTAACTTATAAGGACATTATGAAATCTGGCCTTAATCCCAAAATTTGGAAATTGTCTCACATAACTCCCAAAAAAGGAACTGCCTATGACCCTTCTAATTCCTAGATTTGGCCAATACTTTTGTTTCCCATAGTTAAGTTGTCGATTACTCTTAATAGTTATGGCATTACAGGGGACCTGTATAACTGGTTGTCAGACTACATAAAAGATTATTATCAAACACCATGACATCTGGCGTTCTTCAAGGTGGTTGTATTGTGCCATTGCTTTTTTTATAATATAAATGATATATAAAAATGGTACTAAATTCTATCATTTATCTTTATGTTAATAATTGTAAAATTTATTATTTTCATGGTAGAGCGGATAACATATCTCCACTGCAGGAGGACCTCAATAGAATAGCCAACTGGCTATATGACTGGCAGATTACCCTTTCTTTTCAAAAAATATAACGTTCTTCATATGTAAATTCCGAAGGATTCAATCTTCCTAATCTTTTTATCAAAGTCTCACACATTTCTGACCTTGGAATAGTCATGGATGAAAATCTCGATTTCGACTTTCACTACAGAGCCATGGAAAAAAATTCTCAAAGATTACTAAATTTTATTTTTCGCTCGTTCAAGGACAAAACTGAAGGTTTTCTTATCAAAATGTACAAAGCGTTCGGTCTTTTATTAACTAAAATACTACATGTTACTCTCGGAAATTAAGTAAAATAGTTGAAGGACTCCAAAAATATTTTATACGACGCCTCTCTCGTAATAGCAATTTTAGTTATAATAGAAAACTTCAACAATACAACCTGGATTCTCTCTTAATTCGTCGAATTAAACAAGATTTAATTTATACTTATAAGATTCTGTATAGTTATGTCAAATTAGATTAAAATATTGTATTGCAATTTTATTATATAATTACAATTATAATATAATAATTGTAAATATTATAATTTTAGCTAAATTTGAATCCAACAAGAACTAATGGGATAAAATTACTAAAACCTATGTGTAAAACTAAACTAAGGACTGACGATTTCTTTATTCGTATATTAATTAATTAATATGAATTACTGGAATAAATTACCAAACGATATAACATCACCCTTAGCTATCTTTAAAAAAAGATTAGGTGATATCATTTATGATATTATTTAAAAAGTTCGATTTCGATTTTTACCATCTGATTACATATAATACAGTGCAATACAGTTGCAATACAGTGACCTCGAATTGTACTATATTATATTATTTTGTAATTTCATGTTTTATTAATTATTAATTTTTGTCATATTTTCTTTTTCTTTTTTTTTATCATTAATTACTTCGCTCTCCTTGGCTGGTTTTTAATAAATAAATAAATAAAAGTTTCAAGCTGCATTAATAGCAGTGGCAATATTGGATATAATCTAGCGCTTGTTATAATCCGTTATAAATATCAGTGAAAAGAATTATAGGAATATTGAAATTTATTGAAAATCAGTCAAGCAGGGCGCCATATGCTTATATTGATAACAACAGTGAAAATAACAAATAATTAATGACAAAAACAAGTAAAGTAATAATAATAAAATAAACAATTTAAAGATGAAATAAAGAGGATATTGCAAAATAATATAATATAGTACAATTCGAAATAACTATAATCGGATGGTAAAAGTCGAGAATCCACATTTCCTGCATGATGTGAACTTTTTAAATAATATCATAAATGATATTATCTATTCTTTTTTTAAAGATAGCTAGGAATGGCGCACAAACTATATCGTTCGGTAGTTTATTCCAGTAATTAATATTACGAATAAAGAAATCATGAGTCCTTAGTTTAATTTTTAGTTTTTTTTAAGTTTTTTAATTTATTTAATTTATTTAATTTTTAATTTAGTTTTAGTTTTTAGGTTTTAGTAATTTTGTCCCATTAGTTCTTGTTGGATTTGAATTTGACCTAAAATTATAATATTTTGAACAATCTAGTTTACTTAGCATAGCCATACAGAATTTTATAAATTAAATCTTATTTAATACGACGAATTGACAGAGAATCTAGATTACATTGTAGGCTTTTATAATTAATATTACAATTAGGAGAGAAGCACGATAAAATATTTTTGGATTCCTTCAATTATTTTACTTGATTTACGATATCTCGAAGGGTAACATGTAGAACTGTAATCAAGAAGTGGCCGAACGAACGCTTTTGTGCATTTTATACATTTTGATAAGGAAATCTTCAGTTCTATTCCTAAACGAACGAAAAATTTAATATCTTTGAGGATTTCTTTACCATGGTTCTGCAGTGAAGGTCGAAATTGAGATTTTCCTCCATGATTATTTCCAAGATCGGAATATCATCAGTATATTCAAGATGTGTTATTATATATACTCTTGACTGAACACCTCTGGAGTACCTGTAAACTATGGCTGTAATCCAGTATCGCATAGTTGATTATTGTAGGAAAAGAAAAGCCACCATAATGGTGGTAAAATGAGGGCTTTCCTGAAATACCATCGTATTACATGAACCTTCTGAGCTTTTCTAACAACTCTTACCATTATTGAATAGGCTTGCTGCACTGGCTACAAAGGTAAGCCATCGACGATAGAAATAGAAACCATTTCTTTTTCCAGAATTATATTTCTTGTAGTGGGCGAGGAAGCGATTTGATGGTAAATGGTGTCTGAGTGAAATCTTACATGTAATCATATAAAATTTTATCCACTCGGTGAATCCGTAAAATGTACCTTAGACATGAATGGTCAAGACAGATAACTTAATATCCTCCACTCTCATTGGCCATGTCTCAGATCCATATAGCGAATTGCAGCTATGTAGATGCGGACTTTCGTTTCTATGGTGATTATTCTATGGTGAATATTCAAGGTATTTAAAATTTGGCACTTCCTCAACCAGCAATGAATTTATAAAACGATGCATTTTATCAGCTTCTTTCACATACGACAAAAAAACTTACGTTTTATTTACATTGACCCTGAGCTCGATTCTCGCTACAGTCATTGACACGTTATTTAGCATTATTTGCATTTCATCATAACTGTTAGCAAAAGGGACTACATCATCAGCGTATTCAAGATACGATGCTCCGGACTGAATTGTACACCTCTTGAATACCGAAATGCGTTGCCCATTATCCAACCTATTGAATAGTTGAATGTTATAGGGGAAAGGACGCAGAATACCAATTTTTTTATTTTGAAGGAATCTGTTCCCCATATACGACATACGCTGATAAAATGCCTTTATGAGTCGAATGATCATCTCTGGAACACCGTCTCATTCCACCAGCCTCCAAAGCACCATTTCATTTCATCATTTGAATCGAGGACAGTTGCAAAGTCGATGAAACACATAACAGAAGGTTGAATATTATAATATTTGAAGCGATGTTTTTTTAAATAATCTTAGTGTGAATATCTGGTCAAAACCATATCTAGATTTAAAACCAGCTTAATTAAGGCGTACTCTTCTGTCTCGTATAACCATAAATCAATAGAAAGGAAGCAAAAATTTCCGTTGAGATATTTACCAAACTGATTTTTCGATAATTATCACAGTATATCCTGTTATATTGTTATATTTCTTGAGAATTGGGAGTAGAATCGTATTGCTCCAATCATCTGGTAGTATTATTTCTTCCATACCGGAAAATACATTTGTACATTTGTTGAACTATATTTATATATGTGTTATGGATGATGGATAACATTTGAAGAGTTCAGTCGGGAGATCATCTTATTGGCCTTAAGCTTATGGATAACAGAGATTAATTCCTCTTCTTTTGGCGGTTCGCAATTGCAAGCGTATAATTCGACGAACAAATCAGCTATGTCCAGAGCAAGAGATGGCTCATCTTGGTATCCTATAATTATCACGTAACATTTCACTGATTTCACTAATTATAGTTGCTTTGTGAATAAGGCAGAATAGTTTCCTATTGTCGCCTAATCGAGCCATCGTCTCCAATCTTAAGGTCGTGTCACTCCAATAGTGATTTCTGTCCCGCTGTGCTGCTTTCGTTGCAAATCTTCGAAACACCCGGCAGTCAGAATCACCTGACATTCGTACTTTGGCAGCTTTTTAGACAGTTGGATAGATACCTCCGATACCCAAATAGCGCACTTTTTACTAATATGCACTTTTTACTAGCGTGAAAGTGGCCGACTTTTGGAGATATTCCTTTAATTGGACCAGTATTCATCTGCCGTTCCACTGACATTTGTAACACTAAGATGCTTCAATATTGTGTTGTTTATTTTAAATGCACTTGCTGTTTCCTAATCTTTTATTTGAGATAGCTGAAAGATCTTAGGACAGATCTTTCTTGCTAGTTGTCAGTTTTATGCATATCTTGACTAGAATCATAATGTGGTCAGATCCATGAAGGTTGGTCGTTTTAACGCCGCGATAGGAATGATTATCTCGAACTTCCATCGGTGACTGACTAAGATATAATCAGTCTGGTTGAAATATTGGTTATCCTGGAAATTCCACGTAATTAGATGTTTTATACGATGCCGAAAGCAAATATTAGTATTAATATTAGTAACAAAAAGTTCATGCTCTTCGGCAAAAGCATTCTCCACTGGTGCACCGGATCTCGATGCCATATTTGCCAATTGCATCATGACCAGTCTCCCTCGATTAATCATGTTATATTTCGATATATTTCGATAAAGATTTTAGCAGTTGAAGTTCCGTGTGAAATTTGCCCTTATCGTGTCATCTGCACATAAAGTTATAACAAAATATTGTAGAACTTTCCTTTGAAACGCGTATAGACCATACTTCTCTTACTGATTTCCACTCAGTCAAAACGGAATGGTTTCAGACATGGCAATCGTTAAGCCATTTTGTCTCGATTTATCCGAAGCGCTTCAACGATAAAGCCAGTACCTCTTCTTCGAGCCAGAGTTAATAATTACTCGAGACCCGAAATGAGGAAGATGGACTTCTGACAAACAAGCGATATTCACTCGATTTTTAGAAAAAGTGTGGATAATGATTGCTTGGCTTGCAATGTCTATAAGCGTTCTAACGTTCCGCGCTATATGACCTCACCGCGCATGCAGCGAGCCTTGATGGGTTTCGAGCAATTATCCTGGCTTCAAGCACATATTTTTTTAATGAACCTTAGGATCATTTTACGCCTGAATTTTCTTATACTTATACTTGTCTTATCGCAAGTACCGCCAGGCTGGGATTACCATGCAAATCCGAGGACTCCATGTCAAGAATTTCCTGAGTATCCCTCTATCAATAGAATCGAAGACAGCAAAATTTAAAAAAAATTTAAAAGTGATGGTGGATAACGGTGTTTAAGACGATTATTCCAACACCCATCTTTTATCTGTGAGTCGTCAATGATTGCACTCAGTATTGAGGAGAATATTTTATTTGAAACAATAATCGTAAATATGATGCAATATAAAAATACTTTGTGTAGCAGTAACAGTAAAATATAATATTAATCGGACAGATGATAAAATACTGGATTGTAATAGCACACGTTGTGGGAAAAATCAAAATAGATTGTAATATGGTGAACAGTTAAAGAACACTTATTTTAAAAAAAAATACTTCTTGAATAAAGGACTTTTCACATTATAATGAGTCATGAGACCTTTGAATAAAGGTCACATGAAACACCTAACAGCTACTCTCGACAAAATAATTTCCATATTCAGAGAATTCTCTCGGATAAAAAACTAATTTTGCATTCTGCATGATATTGTAAGCCCAACCCACATATGGGCAATATATAAGCTTCTAGAATCCATTCGGCGAGCAATTCAAGTGGCAAACAGTTTCTCTCTTCAACGCGACATTCGTCTTCCCTAGCTTAACCATATATTCGTTTCCTTGACTCAATTATTAAGCCTTTCTGTCTAAATTCACTGAACCAATCTAATTTCATCCTTTATTTTGTTACCGAGTATTGTATTTTTGCTATAATTCTACGGTGAATAAACCTTTTCCTTCCGACTCGTCACAACAACAATAAAACACTTTTCCGACACACGTAAACAACTGTCTGAATTCACAGAATCTGGTTATTGCCTCTTTGTAGAGTTGCACCGACACATCGAAAATGATACAATGTTTACTGGATAAAAGATTTCAATAATCGCAGAGTTTATTTATGCGATTTCTATAGAGCGAGGAGGAGGCTGCGAATACAACACACTTGTTGGCTTTTATGAAGGGTTACAGGATTTCATAAAGGTTCTCCTACAACTAAAATTAAAAACCATGTGTAGAATATAAGGATATTTTACCAGCAAATAAATGAATGGGCCGCAGATATCTCGCTCTTCACGATATTGTAAAAAAATCATTCGAAACACAGTTTGGAAATGAAAATTGACTAGCGACAAAGAAGATGAAAAAGCGAGATTTGGTTAACATACCATAGTCTGAATTGTGAAATGAGTGTTTATGAAGCTTTGTCAATTTTCCGAAGTGAATTGTGGCTATTGTAATATAGTTAAAATTAAAAGATAATCACAGAAAATATAGGTGAATGGGCAAATGGAATAATAGAAAAGTTTTTCCGTATCCGTTCAAAGACAACTCAACAGCACAGAAAAGTCGCTTTCTCGTCATTTTATTTATTTTATTTTGATCCAAGTTACAAACAGACGAAATAATATAACATGCAAGTAACAAGTAACAGCAACTAAGTCATAAAATTTGAATTAAGGATCAAAGATTAAGATTTTATAAATAAATTTAGAATATAAAAAAATAACAGACAATTGGTCAACACGCCAGTGCCCTCGTCTGAATCAGCTTGATTAGGTCGCACTATGTTGCTACGTACTGCCATAAGTCCACCCAGCAGAAAGGAGGTGGAATTTAGAGACCTGTATGCCATTTTTCGATATTTGTCACTTCGATATGTCCTATTATCCTTGAGACTGCGAGTAGGACTGCTTTGCTCCAATTTTCTGGTGCAAATTTTTTGTTCCATGCTAGTGAATTCATTAATTGCGAAGGTTCCTAGATAGAGTTTGAATTCCAAAACTCGAAGCCACTGCCTTCTCAAGAAGTTTTATTAGCGTAAAATTTTTGAATATTGGCGATTTGCAGTTATGGGACATGAAGATCTGACACAACATAATGCACCGTTAAGTTTAATCTCAAAAAACTTTCCATCGTGAAAAGCAGGCGGTCAGGCAGATACACTCATCAGGCACTTCACATTTGTTTCTAGCTACTTTAAATCATTTGTTTTACCATATCTTAATAGCGAATAAAATTTATTTATCATCTACCCAGATTTTGAGCAATTAACTTCTCGAAATCTCATTCATTCAAACCTGAATCTTTTTACTAGGTCCAGCTGGAGCATGTACCAGCGAGCTAGGGATATCATGTGCAGCTTGCAAGCGGGTCCGCAGCAACTAACCTTTTTTAGAATTTTATCAAGGTTTGCTCCTGTCACAGAATGAAAGAAGAATTAGAAAAAGAAAAGATGAGGTAAAAGAAAACCAATTTTTTTGCAAAATTATTTTAAATTTAAAAACTGTGAAATCATTAATATAAAATTGTAAACACAAGAAGCCAGCAAAGCAGTTAAATTTAACACGTATAACACGTAAGCAGTTAAATTTAGTGCAGAGCTGAGATTCCCGTCTTTTGGCCAACCATCTCTTTTTTATTTTATAAGAAATAACCACGAAAAGCAAAGAGGATTATTACTGTGAGATTTAAGCGAAGCAAACTACCACTGAGGGAATAAGCGATATGACAGAAGAGAGGTACGGTGCAAGAAATTCTCCGTGAAGAACAGAAATAAAGATGAAAGATAAGAGATAAGATAAAGAGGAGGGAAGCGAGAGGGAAGAGAAGGGAGCACCTAACTGTGCATCCACAAAATAGCATTCCGTCAGTGTGCATCCACAAAATAGCATTCTGTCAGTCACCAAAGCGGAAGTACCAAACAATTTGTTCAAAAGATAGTAACACATAAATATAAATATTGGCATAAATACCGAGCAATTCACTAATCCATCTTTTAATATTCTTATTTTATATTTATAATATTTATTAATTACTAACAAAGATTGTTACTTTGCATTATGGTGGTTAGCCGCGCATCTCGCAAACTTTTAGGTGCATAAGAATCCCTTCCATGCGATCTTTTAATCTACTTCGCTTTTCGTTCCTGTGATTTAAATCCTCATGAGCCCTGGCGCAGAAGCCGTCGAATTAGTGCTGCACTACCGCGAAAATCGCGGCTGTGGCCTTGAATCGCTGCAATATTTCACCTCCAACATAGCAAGTGACGGATGCGTAGATTCGACGGTTAAGTCATTCTGTCTATAATTCTTGAATAGAGCGAGGTAATTGAACTGTTGTGGTACTGTGAGGAGTTGTTGGCAGTGATTTGTTTACAATGTTTTAGGGGTTTTCTAAGAAAACATTTAATTGAAATATTTAATTGAGTTGAAAGGGGTTTTATAAAATTCACTATTTGATTTGTTGTTTGGTTTCTTACGTCTAAAAAAATTTAAATTGAATAAATGAAATCCAAATAATTTAAAATTTGCAAAAAATTAATTAAATTTCCGATCTTCTCGGATTTAAGCCATTTTCAATTAATTATTTACTAATATAAATTAAAAAGGAATTATTCTTACTATTAGTTGCTTTCTCTTTTGTTATATTTATTTTTATCAAGATTAAATTGTTAAATTTCTGCCAAATATTTGTTAACTTGTGTTTTACTTTTTTACTCTCAAGAAATATACTATACTATTTATATAATAAATATACTATACTAAAAATATACTATAATATTTATGTATGAATGATGAGAAAGAACATTTATAATTTTTTTCACTTTTAGGAAAAAGCATAAAAAAAGCAGCACAATGTTACCACCGACTTATACGAGTCAGTTGCAAGAGAATCCACCGCAAAATGGTAGTTTTAACAAATTTGAAGCACCTTGCTTTTCTCCTCATTTTCAAGGTGTTCTACATTTCCTTCTCCAGTTTAATTTTTTTTTGTTCATATTTACTCATATCAATTTCAAAATAGTATTTTGACAAATAAATCTGCAAAATTTAGTTTGATGAATTAATGAAATGCAGATAACTAATAAATTTTTGTTTTTTCATTAATCATATAAACTGTTCTTAAAACAAAGATTTGAATTCAAAATATTATTTTTCGCAATTGCTTATTTTATTATGTAATAGAGAAATAAAAAAAGGAGATCCTTTTTGAAAAAAAAGGATGAAATGAAGTCTTGGAACTTATTTTTTTCATTTGATATTGATGTTTTCCCGCCTCCTTAACTACAAAAAAATGGGAAAATTTCAGGAGATACAATGAATAAAATGGAAGGAGGACCTCTGCCGAATTTAGCCGCTGTTTCCAATGGTGCTTTTCCACAAATGTCGATGCCCTTACCTTTGGTTCTTTATTTTATATTTGCAATTTTCAAATTTCTTTTTAAATAATAGAATAGCTTTTGATACGCGAACTGTATTTAGTTTAGTTTCAGTTTTTTTTTATTCCATTCCATGTTTTTCAATGTATTGCTTGTTATTATGTAGATCAAGCAGTTCGATCAGCAATGCAACAGTCTAAATAGGCCTTCTTTCGGACAACAAATTCCTTTTCATTCTCAGCAAGGTTTCTTTAATTTTAGAAATGAAATTTTTGAGGATAGTTGTTGATATCGAATTAAACAACCAAATTTAATTTAATTTTGAATAATTATTGGTCGCTATGAATCGATGATTTACACTTTTTGAGCTATTTTTTCAAATTATTGCTTTGGTTTATATTTAAAATATAAGGTTATAATATTCGTTTTTATTGTTTTTATTCCCATATTGTTTATGTTTTTTGTAGGTTTGGCAGCGTCAAATCAAGGAAATGTTGCACAGTTCTCTAGTGATGTTCCACCATATGTTCAGAATTCGGTTCAGCAATGCTCATTCCCAGAGAAATTGTACATGGATATCGGGTCTACAGGTCAAAATAATAGTTTTCTTTAGATCTAATGGGTTTTTTACTTTATTCTTGCCATTTTCTCAAAAATTTGGAAGTTTTATTGTTTTAGTTTATCTACCTGCCAGTTCTATGAATGCTTCCATTCCTGCTGGAGCTCATCATATGTTGCCGCCGACCAATCCACTTGTCGCATCACAAACAATTTCTCAGTTAATGCCTCACAGCTTTTCGAAAACATCAGTTTTAAATCAACCTGAAGTGATTTCGCAGAATCAATTGTATTCACAGACCCAGTCACCCTGTGGAACATCTCGTGTAATACCTGTCAATGGTCTACAGAATATGAGTATCCTTGAAGATCGGTCTGGTGCGGCACAAAAAGCATTTTTAAATGCACCTTTGCATCCATATATATCAGAAGCTCCACCATCTGTATCATCCGCACCGTCAAGCATGCCTACTATAACCTCTTATGCTTCTATGGTACATAAATCCACTCCAATTTCTGATCCATCTCCATATCCAGAAATGTCGGTGCCTGGTATGTTGGCAAGTATAGCATATCCCCCTTTAATGGCTAACATAGATAGGAGTGTGGCTAGTGGTGGTAATGGTTATAAACAAGAAATTGCTGGTACGAACATTCATGGTTCCTTATATCATGCTGGAACTGTTTCTAATATGGCTTCGCCCCAGCCTTCCTTAACCAGTTTACCACCAAGTTCTGGATTACCTTCGATGCCTCATAGCATGGGTCCACCGCAAATGAACCAGCCTTATGGTGCTAATATGCAGTCCATGAATTATTCCAGCGGAGCTCCTCCAGTGACCCCTGATATGACGGGACCAATTTCTACTGGAATACAGCACCAAAAATCTCGATTAGATCCGAATTTAATGCCCAGTTTAGTAAGTTTTTAAATAAATATGCATAAATAAATATACCTTTTTATCGAAATATTACATTCACAAATTATTTCTTCGATTTTTTTCATTTAAATTTTAAATTTTATGAATTTTTTTCCATTTTTTGGTTGCCTCGATATTTTTTTATCTCTTAGGTGCAAGTCATGGAAGAAGATCGTTCAACTAGAAGTGGTGCTTTTCCTACTGGGTATCCAAACGCAGAACATCCTCCTCTCACTTCGACTGAATTCTTTGCACAAGATCAAGGTGACTTACTTCAAATGGTTATTGCCTGCATTATTTTTATTATTATTTTTATTATAAATTTGGGAATTATTTTTTAATTTGAAGAAAGGTTTGGCTTTTGCATATTTTCTTGGTATTTAATGATATTTTTGATATTTGATCGTTCCTTCTATTTATTAACCTACTATCATTCTATTACAAAATTTTTTTTTAAATTTTTCTGTTTTTTAGGTAATTGTAATCCGAAATTTATGCGTTCATCTCTGTATATTGCTCCAGCCACATCAGATATTTTGAAACATTCTCAGATACCGTTTGTTGTTGCCATATCTCCCTTTGCACCGCTTCATCCAAATGAGGTATCCTTTAATTTTTTTAAATTTAAATTTCAGTGAATTCTTTCATTTGTATTGATTTTTTTACCTTAATTGCATATTTTCTTCTTTTTAAATAAAAAATTTTCAAGTATCGTCTTCCTGTTATCGACTGCGGTGAAATTGGGCCGATTCGATGTCATCGTTGTAAAGCATATATGTGTCCATTTATGGAATTTCAAGATGGTGGCAGAAGATTTCGCTGTTCATTCTGTTTAACATCCACAGAAGGTAGATTGAATATATTGATTGTATTTTTGATATGCGATAAGTATACAGTGATAAGTATAAGTAAACAAGCAAGGCATAAACAGTCCTAAGGTTTACGAATAAGATGTGCTCGCAAGCTAGAGTAATTGCTATAAACTAGTCGAGCGGCTGTCTGAGGCGAGGTATACCATAGTTTTTTGGAACATGAGAATGGAACATGCTTATGGACGTTGTAAGCCAAGCGATCACTCCCACGGGCTTGGAGCAATTACTCTAGCTTGCAAGCACATCTTATTCGTATATTTGGAGCAAGTCTGGCTCGAGCAAAGATATTGGATTTATCATTATGGGGTTTCGGATAAATCGGGACGAAATGGTGTAATGTTTACCATGTCTGAAACCATTCCACTGAGTGGGAATCAATAATCGATCATATGATCTGTGCGCATTTAAAAGGAAAGTTCTGCAATATTTCGGTCATCAATGTATAACTTTATGCGCAGATGATACGATAAGGGCAAATTTTACGCGGAACTTCTACTGCCAACATCTTTATCGAAATATAACATGATTAATCGAGGGAGGCTGGTCATGATGCAATTGGCAAATATGGCATCGAGATCCGGTGCACCAGTTGAGAAGCCTTCGCTTCGCCGAACAATGTGAACTTTTTGTTATTAATATATGCATCACCACGGAAGATATCTAATCACATACGATTTCCTCGAATAACCAACATTTCAACAGATTGATCAGTAGCCGTTGAAAATTCCGTACTAGATAGTTCCTATCGCGGCGTTAAAACGACCAATCTTCATGGATCATGGATTATGGATTTCTAGCCGAGATATGTATAAAACTGGCAACTAATAAGAAAGATCTGTCCTAAGATCTTTCAGCTATTTCAAATAAAAGATTGGGAGACAACGAGTGTATTTAAATCCAAATTACTGAAGTACTCCAGTAAATCTCAATGGCACCTCTGGAATGAATACATGTGTTCGAAAGTCAGGCATTTTCTAATAAGAAATGCGCTATTTGGGTATTGGAATCGAGCAGCTTGGGAACATCTTACTTCAGCCGAAAAGGCTGCTATAGCACAAATCTGTATATCTTCAATATCGGATACTCGAAGAATTACAACGACAGCAGCACGGCGGAACAGAAATCGCTATTGCAACGATATGGCTTTGAGAATAGAGAAGGCGGCTCGATTAAGTGATAATAGGAAATGTGCCTGTTAAGGTGTCTTATTAGATGGAAGGAATTTTGAAGCTACTTCAATCATGATGCGCCAGATCTTGTCCCGGATATAGCTGATTCATTCATTTAACCATACGTTTGCAATTGCAAATCGATGAATGATCCCAACAGATGAAGAAATAATCTTCTTTACCATAAGTTTAAACCCAGTAAGACCTTGGGAGAAGATAGTCTCCGGGCCGAACTTTTCAACTGTTATCTGTTGTCCTTCATAACACATCTTTAATAAATATACGTTTCTGGTATGGAAAAAAGAAATGATACCAGATGACTGAAGCAAAGTAGATCTCCTAAGATGATAGGATATGCTATGATAGCTATCGAAGACGTCTTCGGGGAAATTTTTGCTTCCCTTCTGCAGAAGACTTATGGCAGTACGAGATAGCTCTGATCAAGTTAGGTTCATACTGGGGCATTAAGGCGCCTCAAACATTGTCAACTCACCGTCACTTGTTTCATCGATTTTTCAGATTCCTTTAATTGATAGAGCGGCGCTTTGGAAGGTAGTGAAATGTAGCGGTATTCTAGAGAGGATCATCCGACTCATAAAGGCATTTTATCTGCATATATCGGCACAGGTATATGGAGAAACTGATAAATCCTTTCGAAATAAAAAGTGGTGTCCGACAAGTCTACTTGCTTTCCTCTAAATTATTCAACTTTGCAATAGACTGGATAATGGACATCGTTTGTCGACATTCAAATGTACTAATCAGTCCAGAGTATCGTACCATAAACTTTGAATACATTAATGATGTAGTCCTTTTTGCTGATAGTTATGACGAAATGTAAATAATGCTAAGCAATGTGTCGACAATTACAGCGAGAATCGAACTTAGAATTAGTGTAAATATAACGAAAATCTTTTCGTCTTATATACCATAGTATAAGCTATAAAAATGCCTATTTTTATCAGTTCATTTCCGCTTGAGAAAATGCGTGACTTTAATTATCTTGTATCCGCTCTAAAAAACCGAGCACAAGGTATGATTCGGATAATAGGAGCTAGATTGTTTCAGTTGACGAAGCCTTCATGAAGCCGTCGCGAAATCATCATAAAGATGAAAGTCCACGTCCATATCGCTCGATCTTGCTTTATAGTTAGATATGACCAGTAAAAATGGAGGATATTAAAAAGCTCTCTGTCTTTGACCACGCATTTGTTAAATATTTTGTGTCCGCTTAGCTGATAAAATCTCACATGATTGCATCCATCTCTGCTCAAATACTACCTGCATTAACAATACCATCACAGAACCTATAACCAATGTCGCTGGTTAGTGCACGTTCCTTGTCACTCACCTCTGGGATGACATATATTTCGTCACTTGTTAAACCTTACGTTGGATAATGTCAGAAGTGAGATGGTGCCAATCAAACCTGGATTGATATCAAAAAAGGTTATGAACTTATTGGGATCAAAAATATGTGGACTTAGTCGATGGAAATAGGAATGACTTCTATTATTATCAGCTATAGCAACATATCGAGCAGCTCGGGAACGCTTTGTAATCAGCGGAACCAGCCTAACCAATAATAATATGAAGATAAAAAGAAGAATTTATGTTCCTTGCTCATTTTAAATTTTTATTTTTATTCTTGTGGCTGGATTAATAATTGAAACCGTTCAGTTCACGAAGCCTACTTTGCTCATTTGGATCATACTGGACGTCGTACTGATATCTGTAATAGACCTGAGCAATTTCTGGGCTCTTACGAATTTGTTGCAACAACACATTATTGCAAGGTATTTTCTCTTTCCGAAGAACACTATTTATAATAAAGGAAAAATTGGACCATTTATAATTAAGAATATGATATAAGAATATGACAAATATAAGAAATACAGTATAAAGAATTTTCTTCATTGTGAATTTCATTTTTTGATTTATTGATGTTGCACTAATCTTATATGTTCAGATTATTTTAATTTGTTTTTTAAGAATGGAGCGATGCCTAAAGAACCCGCATTCATTTTTATGCTTGATGTATCATATTCTGCGGTTCAGTCTGGTCTGGTATCCATATTCTGTAGGAACATTCGGAGTTTGCTTAACAGTTTGCCTAGGTATTTTTGGATTTTTTGGCTTTTGTTATTTTCAGTTATTTGTAAGTAATTTTTTCGTATTAAAGGGTTAACTTTTTTCTGTTGCTTTGACTAATTTGACTAATTTATTTTATAACAACTTATAACTGGAAATATAGCGGACATTATTAATTTATAGGGAATCTGGCCAAGAAAAGTCATCAATTCGAGTAGGGTTTGCTACGTATGATCAGGCTGTTCATTTTTATAATTTGAAAAATGTAGCTGAGCAACCTGAAATGTTGGTTGTAAGTGATGTTAATGATGTCTTTGTTCCATTTGTGGATGGTTTTTTCGTTACTGTTGATGAAGCGAACAATACTATCAACAAGTGAATAAATTTTCTATAATATTTTTTAAAATTTATGAATTATTTATAGTAGATGGTTATTCTTTGAACTTTTGTAATTTCTCCGAACGTTTAAGCTTGTTAACTGAAATTGAGAAGATGTTCGCCGAAACTCGTTGTACTGAAACAATCTTGGGACCTGTTATTCAAGCAGGTTTAGATGCGTTAAAAGTAATTTTTTATTTTCATATTTCAAATTCTTGCTTTAACTTTGAGATCTTCATTGGTTACAGAAATTTCAGTGTGCTGATAGAGCTGGGAAACTATTTGTTTTCCACACTAACCTTCCTTTATTTGATGCACCTGGGAAACTTAAAAATAGAGACGATCGAAAGCTATTGGGAAGTGAGAAAGAAAAGGCTAGTATTCTTTGTTTTTGAAATATATTTTGAAAACTCTACTTGTTAACCAGCTTCAAGCTCCAATAACAAAAGATTGAGGTTCGGATTTAGATCATATTGCAACCTGGTACTGATTTCTACAGTAAATTGGCGGAGGAATGCGTTAAGAATGGGTGTGCTGTTGATCTTTTCCTGTTTCCTAACTCTTATATTGATGTTGCTTCCCTGGCACCGATTTGTGTCATAACTGGTGGTACTATGTATAAATATCATTACTTTGAAGTGAGTCGATAATATTTGTTGATTAAATTGTTGATTTTTCTGTAAATAGCAATGAAAATATTTGAACTTAATTTTTGGTTGATTCTTCATTATTTCATTTCTAGGGCCCAAAAGATGGCAGTCGATTTTTAGCTGATCTTGCGCACGATATAAGCCGCGATATTGCATTTGATGCAATGATGAGAGTACGAACTTCTACAGGTTTCATATTTTTTCATAGTTTTGTTTTCACTGATTTACTTGCCGGCTTGACTGATTTTTCTTGAACAGAATGATTTTTTTATCATTTTATATTCCATTATTTCAAACATTCCTTTTAATTTCTCATCTTCTTGTTCATTCTCACTTTTTGTAGGTCTACGAGCTACTAATTTTTGCGGCTCTTTTTACATGGATAATAGCACTGACATGGAAATGGGTGTTATAGATTCTGATAAGGTCAGTTTTTGTTTGTTGGATTTTGTTTTATGAATAGAGTGATCTTAATTCTTAAGACAAATATCCGGAAAAAAATTAGAAATTTTTCCTGCATTATTTGATTAATCAAGGGAAATTTTGAAAATTTTGAAAATTTCAAGGCCGTACATGTAGAATTACGTCATGATGATAAATTGCCGGATGGTAGTGCGTATATTCAAACAGCTATATTATTTACGACATGCAGTGGCCAACGACGTCTTCGCATCCATAATATTGCCTTAGCCGTATCTTCTGAATATAGTCACCTTTATCGCTTGGCTGATCCAGATTGTCTTGTTTCATTTTTGCTAAAACAAGGTTTTTTTCGAATAGATTTAGATAAAGAAATAACTATTTCAAAATAGATGGATGGAATTTTTCAATTTTTTATATCGAAACTCACAGCTGAATTCTTGGTGCGGGAGAAAACACCGCAAGAAATGCGCGATGCAATCACCCATCGTTGTGCTCAAATGCTAGCAACTTACCGCGAAAAGTGCAATGAGCAGGTACCCGTTGGTCAGTTGATACTTCCCGAAAGCTTAAAATTGCTTCCGTTATTTGGAAATTGTATTATAAAGAATGATGCAGTTAGTGGTGGTTGGTTATTTTTTTTATTTTAACAAGCGAATAGTTGAGAAGAATGTAATAAAGTTGTTAATTCGATTTAATTTCTTTTTCTAATATCACTTGTCAGTTCGATTGATTGGGCTGCCTGCACCTTTTAGGTGGTTTCCCAGATAGATACCATTCATAAGAGATTTGCTGGCAAATAGAAGAGATCTATTGCCCTTAGTTAGAACAATATAACAATATTAAATGCTGTTCTTTCTAATTATTCATAAAATAAGCAAAAAATTTGAAAAAAATAGATATTAGATAATAATGAATGTTGAACAAAGCATATAACATAAAGCATGAACAAATTATCATCAATGAATTGACGAAATTTTCTTCGGGATGATTGAAATCTAACCTTTCTTTTAATAAGTAGAAAAGATCTTATCAATAATATCAATAATTCTGAAGAAATTAGTGAACTTTGTGGAAGCTTATTTCAAAACCAGCTAAACATTAAGTTTATAGAAAATAAAAATTTGTTTTATTTTGTATTTCTAATTGCTAAGGTAAATGTAGGCCATCAAAAGTAGAAATGACTATAAGGTGTCAGTTAACTATTTATTCGTTAAATTTTAAGTTTTGCTAATTTATATCCAAAATTTTATTAAAAAAGTTTGAAAAAGTTTAACTAGGTAACGATATGACTGTTGATGATCGTTCATGGATGATGCAGATGATATGCTCATTACGGATCGAAGATGCTTTATTATTATTGTATCCATCCGTTTTTCCAGTGTCAGATATCGTCTTAGAACAACCTAATGATGAGGCTCGTTTATTTTTGCTATTTTTTATTTTGTTTTTAGTGCATTCCTCATAATAAATTTTAGGTAAGTATGCCGGCATATATTCGAGCATCCTTCGATAATTTTTCTCACGATAAGGCTTATATTATTTATAATGGAATTATAATGTTTTTATGGATTGGTCTTCAAGTACCTCAAACATGGATTCAAGATATCTTTAATTCCAATTCTGTTTCTCATTTGAATGTTGAAAATGTTTGTTTTGAGTTTTTTTAATTGTTTAATAAGTGAACATTCCCGATATTTTTTCTGATATTTTTTCGTCAATTAATGTTTTTTCTCGAAACTAAAATTTTTGAAGGACGATTCTATTTTGATTTAAATTATTAAATTTTTTGTGCTTATGGGTTCATATTTCAGCATATAATACCAGAAAGGGACAATACCAGTTCGCGTGGACTACGTAGAATTATCGATCGAATAAATTCTGGACGAGCTCGATATATGAAGTTATTTATTATTCGACAACAAGATGCACTTGAAGCCTGGATGAAAAAGTTCCTTGTTGAAGATCGTAGTTCGGCAATGCCTTCTTATGTCGACTTTTTGTGTAATATTCACAGAGAAATTAGAACTTTGCTAAGTTAAAAATATTTCACTATAATTTTTTTGTTTTTGGGTTATTTGTTTTTTTCTTCAGTTGCGAGATGCTGGCTGTAATATTTATATTATTGTGGCCCAGAAAGTCCCAATCTTGTTTTGTTGACTAGTATTGACGAAAAATTTTGTATATTCCTCTTTCTTATGCCATCTAATGGATTTGAGTTTTGGTGGATCTTTTTTTTCTGCTTGTTTCCTTCGGAATCTTCAGAGTCCGGCAATTTTTTTTTCCTTGCTAAGCTTTTGAAGTTATGGATCAGTTGAATTAAGATCGATAAGATAAAATAATTCGATTTTTTAACTAAAGAATAGCTTCTTTCACTTCTTTGCTGTAATATTTATAATTCAACATGGTCCATGCTTCTATTGACAATGATCAAAATCTCGAAAGTGGTCTTTTGATTAAAATCTTTTTCATATATTATATAACATATTGCATGGAAGATTAATTTATAATAGGTATTGGAAGTTTACGTTAATGCGATGTTTGTTGTAATTGCGTTATGTAAACAGTAAATCTTGACTATTTTTTTCGAATGAACGATCGCAGAAAAATTGGCGAATATGAGAATTAACTTAATAAGGACATAGGACACAAGCTAGCATTTACAACTCGATAAAAGTAATAGATGAATGAGAAATATTTTGTTTTTGTCCAAAAACTTATTGAAATCTTGTTGGATAGAAAATTAAAAATTTTGACAATAACAATGATTAAGACAAATTATAATGAAAAAATTACTATAATGCGAAATATTACCAAGCGTTAAGTGGGCACTCCAGTTATACAATAACTTGCGAACGTTGTAAAGAAAATTTGAAAAAATAGAAATCAAGAATACCTATCAAACATCAATGTAAATGATTATAATAAGCATAAAAAATTAGAAGTAGTCGTTACTTTAAGTGATATACCATTTCTAAAGAAATAAGAAATTTGAAGGTTAACACCATTTTCATTCGATATCATAAATTACTTCTTGATAAATAATTATAAAATGAGTATACAATAAGACAAAATACAAAAAAATATTAAAATGTTTAGGTAGCACTGGCACAAAAAATTAGTTATTACTTGGCACTTTCGGAACTCATCATTCATTTTTGTTACGTCGTTTATTGAGAAGTCGATTATTAGAATCTTTTAAACTTTTGATATGGATATCACCATTCCCAACGCGCATTGTTGCCAGTGTTTTTTCCATTTCATCCTGAATAATAGATTAGACTGGGTGTATTCAAAATAGAAAATCGGAAAAACATTCAGCAAGAATTACCTGCATTTCACCCCACTGCGACTGCTCTTCCTTCAGAACTGAAGCTGTAAATAGAGGCGTTTCTGGCACTTTTTGATAATGAATAATCCACTTATGGCTCATAACTTCTTGAATTGCATATCGTTCAGCTGGGTCAGTTTTAAGAAGCTTTCTGATTAAATCTTTGGCTAAAATCAATTCAATAAAATCGAACTGTGCAAAAAAAATTTGCAAAAATAAGTTTATTATTATTTTAACCAAATATTAAACAGTAAGAACTACAAAACGACAGTATCTTTACTCATAGCAAACAATGGAAAAATTCTGCAAAACAAGATCCAGGAATAAAGAAAGAAACCTGCTTCCGACACTCTATCCCATTCAGGAGAAGGGAAAGCATATTTTCCAGATCTTATTCGATTCTTCATTCCAGGAGACATTGGCAATCCATTGGCTGAGAAAAAAGGAGGAAAACCACACAGCCTAAAAAAATAATTTCTGAATAAATAAAAATATTTAAATTGAATCCGACGTTTATTATTGAAATCAGCAATGCAATAAAAACAGAAGAATGCTTAGAAAATTGACTTACAAAATGTACATTACAACTCCAATTGACCACATGTCACATGACATATCGTATTTTTCCGGCCCAAGTACCTTAATTATGTTATTTTCAACGAAATTTTGGAGAAAATTTAATTGCAAGCAACTTGATAGCGGTATTCAAAAATTTCGATAAATATTATTATGTGGCAAAACGAGATGTAGGTAAATTTGTTTAAAACAATTTAAAACAAACAAAAATCTGTGTTAAACCAAAGAGCTTTAAAAGTGAAAAGGCACAAAAGAAAAAATTTGCCATTCCCAAATACTCATTTCGAAATTTTTTTTTGAATTTTAATCCAAACTATTCAACAATAATTCATGAATAATAAATGAAAAATAGTTAGTCTTTCCACTAATCTCACAACGAATAATCTAAATTTTACAAAAAATACTCAAAAACCTAATCAAACTCATGTTATATTTTTCGCATATTGAATATTTTCAATCCATCACGCTGTAAATTTGAATTTGTACCTCCGGAGCAGCATAATAGGGTGTGTAGCACGGTGTTTCAAGAGGCCTTGTGTCTGTCGTCTCTAATTTTTTAGCAAAACCAAAATCAGTTAATTTCAAAATCCCTGAAGGCCCGTCACAACTGAAAGAATCTGATGAATAACCATTTCAATGAGTAAATGGTACTTCAAAACCATTTGCTAGCTAAGAAAAAAATTATAAAATAATAATTATAATAATTATAAAATAATATAACCATTAGAAAAATCAATTTTAACAATCATTGTAAAAAAACAGTAGATGATTCAAATTTTCTTATAGCATAACTGCACTGAAAGCAGACCTGTAAAGCAAATTTTCAGGTTTAATATCCCTATGAGCTACATTTAGCGAATGTAAGTGAGCAACTGCAGAACATATATCATTCATAATTTGTGCAGCTTCCCTTTCAGTAAATGCTGTTTGTGCTCTTTGTTGAATGCGAGTAAAAAGTTCACCACCTAAAATGTAATATTTAGAAAAAAACGAAAAAAATTAATATTTTCTTATAATTTCCCTCAATTACACAACAATTTAAAAATAAAAACAATAAAGGAAATAGTAAACCTCTCATGCACTCCATTACAACCAACAAGCATTTCACTTGATTATAGGTATTTTCATATACATCGAATATGCGAACAATATGCTTATGTTGGCAAGCAAAATAATGAAGTTCGACTTCGCGACGTGCCTTTGGAACATCTCTAAGAACCTAAACTATTCTGAATTAACCTTGGCTATTCTCACTCGAGCATTAAAAATTTGAAAATTGCAAATCAAATTATACTTTCAATTAGCTTAATAACTTTTTTCACAATATCGAATTTTCCATATAATACCAATATAAGTTAAACTGGTACGAAAAGGAAATCATAAACGATAAGTACCAAACCTTTCAATTAAATTATTATTATTATTATCATTATTACACTATATAAATATCATCCATATTAATTATATGAATATTAACCAGTATTATGTAAATATTAAATAATATTAATAAATATCAAATAAACATAATTTAAATAATAAATGTCAAACAACGCACTTTGAGAGCAAATTTTTCGCCAGTTTTTCTACTTTCACATTCAACAACTTTGCCATTTATACCGACGCCAAGCACCTGAATCATTTAATAAAAAATATTCCTGAGATCTAATCAAAATTACTGAAGAATACTCAAAATATTTCATTGAACATTTAGTTATACATAGTTATAATAAACAATCTCTTCAAGCTTGTTATAATTAATACATCTAAAAAGAAGGAAGTGATCGGATAACAAAAAAAAGAACATAAAAAGAACATAACATACTTGTCTGCTGATTCTATAGTCGATTGTTACAGAATGAGTATGAACTGGCATTTGAAATTGTAATTGTATCGATGGCCTTATATTCTAAAATGTGTTTTGCCTAAGCCTAAAATATTTGCAAAAAAAAAACTAATGAATTTACATAAAAAATTTATTAACAAATAACAAAAAAATCAAGAATTAAAAAGAAGGGAAAGAAACAAATGCAATTTTATTATAATGAAAATCTGAAATGAAAGTTTGAAAATTTTAAATGATATAATGAAAATTTTAAAAAATTTTGTTCTAATTAATACATCTAAATTTGAAAAAAAACAAAATCAAAAAATTTTAACTTTCAAGAGAGCCATAATGAATGATCTGAAGTATGTAAATAAGGAGATAAGAAAATTGTAGAGATTGTGGATTAATTTCAAAAAAATGGAATAATTTTGAATAAAGTGAAAGTAACATATGCAACAAATAAGTCCATTCGAAGACAGGAGGACAGGAGTAGTTTTTTGCGGTCAGTGCATCACAGATTCGATTACTGTTCCAACAGGAGTAAACTTACCATCAAGAGAGAAATATGGATGGGATTTCACCCATAATTCCCCAAAATATCCAATGACTAAAGAATTTCGCTAGGAGCAATCAGTGGGGGCAGTCCAACTAAGCATGATGAATGCTGCCAAGACGTGGGAGACTGAAGAAGTGAGGAAATTTCGAAAGTTCGTTCCAAGAAAAAAATTAATTAAAGATGAAATAAATGACAACTGACATCCTCGTTTTTTATTTGCTCATCCGATTTATTGCTATCAGTTTGTTGCTCTTCATCGTTCTTCATTTCCTTAACTATTGTTTCCTTATTTCCCATCAAAAACAAAACAACATAGGTCAATTTATTTGCGCGATTAGACGATCAGTTATTATTGCAGCGAATTAACTAAAAAAAGGCTCTTTAACCGTAATATTACAATAACTGCAACAAAAACAATAAAGCTATGACAACAATGACAACAGAAATTTAATCCATTCATTTATTTTAAAAAAAACTAAGCAAAGCTATGATTTTGATGTTAATAATAATAATAATAATTAATAATAATGGACAACAATATTATCAGTCATAATGGTAAGCAAAAAAATAATAATAAATAATATTAATAATAATAAAGATTAACAGCAAAAATAATAATTAAAAATAATTAATAAAGAAGACAACAGCAAATAATAATAATAATAAAAATAAAATAATCGCACACTAAGTCACTGCACACGTAACAAACGCTTAAACAACTGAATTTTAGCAATTTGCATAACTCGGACTATAAATAGTCTTCACTGGTCAAATTTTTTGAAGAGGGTTTTTCGAGGAAATATGAATGTTTTCCTAAATTGGAGGAGGAAGAGGAGGAAGTCGGAGTTTTTTGTACATCATCATGGAAATGTATTAGAAAACTGTGAATTGCATATATAGAATAGAATTTTAGTTATTTCTTTTCCGCGGTGAAATAAAACCATTAACTGTGTTAGGACAACTGTTTCAGCGATAGCTTATTAAGCGTCACGGTCGAATGTTTACCAAAGAATGTTTTTTGAGAATAAGTGTTCCGCTGCGGACCCAGTGGCACCTTTTGCCCTCAAGTGACTGATTAAAGTGCTTCTTCCTGTGGTCCACGTAATTGTTTAAAATCAACAACCAATAGCGCAAATGGTCTGAGTTGCGGAACAAAAAAAGTTAGATTGGTTATCCAGTCTTATAATTGACACTGTGCATCGTTAGTGTCCCTTAGGCCAAAGTTTCTTATAAATAACATTTCTCTTCCCAAAATTTTCATTTTTCAAAATTTTACAGCGATTTTTAATCGCATATGTATTGCTTTGGTTTTTCATATATAAATAAGCACTTATTAAGCATTATTTATCTTTTAATCGCGAACAGCGATAAATCCATCTAAAATATTCCGTAATCATGTCGTAATTTGCAAAAAGTTTGGGAAACGCACGAATGGTTAGTGAGTAAGCCGCCGCCAAGATGGTACATCCACCTCATTATTTCCTTTTTCCTATTCTCCCTACGTGTATGCACGAGAACATGCGAAAAATTTACTACATTGGCCTTATTTGCGTGAATTTTGGTGCTGAAGAAGGGAATTTTTATAGAAAATAATAAATCCATCGCGTGATAGTAGGTTTTCCCATACCGAAGGCGGGAAGCGAACTCTGAACCCCGAGACAATGGTCTAAGCAACAGCCTGGAGACGACAACCTAAGCAACAAGAACGTCGTAACGGTTGTTGAAATATTAAAAAAATAAATTAATAATTAGAAAAAAACGAAAAAATTAAAAATAACTTTGGAATATTTTCAGCTAAATTTTCAAAAATTTCCGTTTCTTATCATTTATCGACTAAAAATTCATTTATTTCTTATTCGGCTCATTCTTTAATAGTTAATATTCCCTTCAAAACAAAAAATTCCAAAAGATTATCTAAAAATTTAATTAAGGACGGCTATTATCCTGTTAAACGATTTCTCCAAAATTATCGCCGTAGTGATAAACTTCAGATGTCTAAATCTTAGGGCCATACGGATTTTTACCGATTTGATAATGACGATCGTGATGACCAATATTTCTCTAATTAATCAATTGTCATTAATAATTGCGATTAAAATTATTTTTAAATATAAACAAAACAATAACAAATTTATGGCGCATTTTAATACATTTTAGTATGGCGCATAAAATATATTCGGTAAAGTGGAAATCAATTTACATTTACATTTACAATTACAATGAATAGCAAAAAAAACGATCGAAAAAAGTGAAACAATTTTTTTGCGAGGAATGTTTATTTCTGGTTTTCGGTGAAATTTAAAGGAAATTCCTTTAATTAGAATTCGCATGAAGGAAATAATTTCTGGATTGTTCAGTGAAGAAAATAACATTATTTAAACCAAACAAATAATTATTATCTATTGAATTGTTTGCTGGAAATACATGAGAAAAATCAATTAATTTAACGCGAAATCTACGGGAATATTTCGGTGACGCTTCATAAATTAAAAGTACCGACGACGCATATAAATGATAAATCTGAAATTTTTTAAAATATAAAATGCAAAAAAAAACAAAAAAATTTGAAGGAGCACGACGGATCGGCAAAAGGCGTAGGTTTACTGCGATCCGCGATAAGCATCTAGGTTCAATTCATGACCATAACAGTAAACTTGTCATTAAAAAATCTGCCAACCGGAGCGACTTAGCCTGCATTTCTATCACCCAGTGATTCCCAGATCTTTAACCGTACTAAGAGCAAAGGAATTAGCTCGATAAGAAATCATGAAAACTACCATTTTTACTTTAAAATTAAAAATAAAATAATAGAAGAAATTCATTCGGTGTTATGAAAGATAGCCGTATGCTATCCATTTATATTATTTTTGGAAAAAATTGGGAAATAAAAAAAGCAAACCAACCGTTTGCTTTTGAAACCAGTTACGAATAGAATATAACTGTGAAAGCATATCACTGGCGAGTTCAATTTCTTCATCTTTTCGACCCGAAAAGAATTCGCTAAATGCTGAAATTCCAGTAAAAAAAGATTAAAACAGAAAAAATAAATTATGGAAATAAAAAACGGAAATCATCAAGAACAGTACGAAGAGGGCCGTAAACTGCTTGGACTAAAGCCAAACCATTACAAAATGTTTGATTCCAATTTGCTATCACTTAAAGTGAAGTCTGAGTGACCTAGCAGTTTTTGAAGCAGTTTTTGTCCAAGTTTAATACTATTTCCCCTAAATAAAGAAGAGAAATTCCGCTATTTTCCCTTCTTTTTGACAATAAAAGTTTTTTTTATTTCTCTCATTACGGTCAACAGATAACAATCGAATTTTTATCAAATTTACTTTTAAACTCTTCGAGTATTTTATGAATGAATAAATGTGAATGAATGGAAAGTCGTAAAAGCATTCTTCCAGTGCTGTGTAATAGTTAAATAGTAAAATTAACTAATTCTCAAGCAAATACTATTATTATTTATCAAATAAAGTCAGTAAATTTTCATTAAATAATTATGGTAGTAATAGCGTTTATCGTTGTCATTAAAACTTCCATCAAATTATTACTTTTAGTGTTATTTGATTGAAAAAATAAATTAATAAAATTTATGGATAATTTAGAATAATGAAAAAAAATTCAGCATAGAAACTATTTAAATTGTTTAAAAATTATTTGATATCGGTAAAAGTCATTAAAAAATTTGTAAATAATATCAGAAAAAAGAATTCGAATGAACTTGTTGCTGATCCAAGCTTTTCAGGAAGAAAAGACCGACTTAAATTATCCCTTTTATTCAATAAAACAATCAAGCTGATCTCTAGAAAATTTAGAAAACTATAAAGCAGAAAAAATTTTGAAGATTTAAATTTAGAAAATGTGAAGGAAAATAATGAACGAGTGATACACTGCTTTGACTAGGGTTCACACTGTTCTTCGATTCTTATCCGTTGACGGTGATAAACCTACAATTAAAAGTGGAAAAATAAAAGGATGATGCTGGTATCTCCTCTAAACTTTAATCATCACTCTTAGCAAGCGAGAATCATCCAAATATTCAGTGCAAAAAATTGCCAGAACCAGAAATGCTATTAGACTATTGGAAGATTTTTTAAAAGCCTTAAAAAATTATGAAAAAACGAACCATTAACAATATTCTGCAAGGTTCTTGAACGACCCCATAATTTGTCACGAATTTTTGGCTTTTTCGTTCCACTTGGACAATGCATCTAAAATATTTATCGAACAATTAAGTTAAATATACAATAAGCTGAAAGCTCTTATAAATGAACCATAAAAGTACAATGCAATAAGAATTTTCTCCCTTTAATAATCATTTTTTACAATATTCTTATAATAAATGAAATAAAATTATGAAATAAATGAAATAAAATTACTATACAAAAAAAAGTTTCTTTGAAAAATACTTACGCTTATGGCACTAAAATCGAAGGGATTATCCCTTAATTAAATGGCGGTTCTATTCATTAAAAAAAGAAATACTATAATTATTTCAAATTATTATTGTTATCGATGCCAGAAAAATTAGAAGAAAAATTTGCAAGTCGAATTAAATAACTTTATCGTAAATTTTCTTAAAATGACGAATTAATTACCAATTACCAATAAATAAATTACCAATATTAAATTTTAATTTAGAAACATAATTGAAAATTTATTTTCTTAAAATACAAATACATTTTAGTACTAATAAACTTCCATCAAATCATTTGAGAAATGCCACTTTATAATTTGAATAAATTCCGAATTCTAATAGTTCCCAGAAGTTTGGATATGTAGTACCTGTCCAAGAATCTGGATATTCTGGCGATTCACCCCTACTTCTGTCAACAACTCTCCGGACTCCCTAACATATTCGTCTAGGCTGTAGGCATATTCGACGAGCCAGAGAAACGAGTCTAATCAGTAAATCAGTAAAAGTGAGTGCCTTTTTAAAAAAAAAGTTGTTGGGAATTCGCTTTTTCATCTTCGCAGAAAAACGAATGAAGTTTAACCAAAAGAAAGAATTTATAATGGTCAGTTTGATGACTTAACTGGAAAAAAGACAGACACGATTTGTGGGTAACAAGTGCTTTATAAAGAGGGATAACGCACAGCTTTAATATACCCGATAGCCTAAGAGACGAAATCCAAGCTTCTCCTGTTCCGGATATTTTATTGCTTCAGAATGTTTTTTGGCTTCTGTTGCATTCGGATCGTATGTCACTTTACCCATTTTTATATCCATTATGCATGGTGATATATATGTGTGGGCAAGATCCTCCATAACGATACATTTAACCTCTGAAATAAAGAAATATAAAATCACTGAAAAATTGCATCTCGATCAAGAACTCTTATATGATTATATAGCCGTCAATTGATTTTTTATGGTTCAGTTAGCTCATATGATATTCATACCGTTTTACTGATCAATAGCAAATTTAAAGCATCTGTTACCAAATTATCATTAATTTCAAACTTTAAAAAATTTCATTATCAGCATATGATCAGAGAACTAGTTTAAACACGAAAAATTTGTAAAAGTACTAAACAGCTGAAAATATTCGAAAACCAGAATTTTCGATTTTCGAAGTTTTTTTAATTTAGTAGGTACCTTCTAAACCTTCCAAAATAATCTAAAAAATATATTACTTTCTTTGAAGCATCTTTTTAACTGAATAATAATATTGAATAATCAATAAAAAATATAACCTCTAACTTCACCAGCTGCTTTAACTTCAATTGTTTTTAAACCGTAGTACTGTGGTATAAATGATCGAAATTCAGCTAAAATTTCCCGATTTACAGTATCAACTTCATCACATTTCCTATTGACTCGTTCATAAACAGCTACCTGAATTATAAAAGTTGCTAAAATAAATCAAAATCAAAAGATCTGAGCAAAGCAATATTAAGCCGCACTGAATACTAATCAACTAATTCGATGAAAGGTTCAACGAGAATTTCCCTAAATATGCCACTCATCCTAGGCGATCCTAAGAATCATAACGCTGTAATATATTCTAAAATATTCTTGAATAAAATATTCTTCTTCTTCTAACAGCTCTCATTATTATGGTTAGGCTGGCTGCAACGGCTACAAGAGTAAGAATAAGAGTAAGATGCTTCCAAGCGGCTCGATCTGATGATATCAGCAACATAAATGGAAGTCATTCCTTTTTCCATCGTCTAAGTCCATATATTGCTTGTCCACCTATACGTCCAAAATGTTTTCTGACCATATCAATCCAGGTCTTGATTGGCCCACCTCGCTTTTGACGCCAACCATTACATGATTTAGCAAATTATGAAATATGCATCAACTCCTGTGGTGGAGGACGGAGAAGTGCCCTAACCAGCGAAGGCCACAACGCGCTGTGGTAACATTATTAACCTCAGTCCTATTCTTGCTGCAGTTTCTGACACGTTATTTAGCATTACTTGCATTTCGTTCATAACTGTCAACAGAAAGGACAACATCATCAGCGTATTCAAGACCAAGATCTGTGATACGATGCTTTGGACTGAATTGGACATCCCTTGAATGCCAAGAGGTGTCCATTCCCCAGTCTATCGCATAGTTGAATATTGTAAGGGAAAGGACACAATCTTGACGGACACCAGTTCTTATTTCGAAGGAGTCTATCAGTTCCTCATATACACAGATTTGTGCCGACGTATGCTCATAAAATGCTTTTGTGAGTCGAATGATTTTCTCTGGAACACCGTTGCATTCCATCACCCTCCGAAGCGCCTCTCTATTAATTCAATCAAAGACAGCCGCAAAGTCGATGAAACACGAAAAGTGCAAATATCTGAAGCGATATTCCAACACCCTTCTTCACGTGAATATTTGGTCAGCATAACCGCGCTCCGGTTGAATAAAATATACCGAACACTTCTTCTCGAAGGTTAAAATCATTAATATTTATGAAATAAGAAATAATTGTTAGGATCGCAATATTTTCGAGAACAACGGTCGTCGCTATGCATTGAGCCCATTAAATAATCACTTGCTTTATCTCTTTTTACTTTTTTTGTTTATTCATCGCTGATATTGTTAGCCGAATTATCCTTAGTTAACAAATAATAAATTTATAGTAAAAAGGTATAACTGTGTCCAATGCTTATGACTTTTCGCTCGATAATTTTATTACGAAATATGAAATAAATTTATTTATTTCATATATACTACTATACATTTTTACTGATATTTTTACTTATATTTACCCGTTGAATTGATAAGCTAATTCTTTTATTAAAGATTATTCCTCTCCTCTCGAAATTTTACGAGCCGATAAGTAAATAATTACAAAGGTAAAGTAAAGGAAATAACCTCAGTTTGACCTCGAATCCCTTCCTGTAGAGGTTTCAGCAAAACATCACTTCCACATTGCTTTATGAAACCTGTAATAATAAAATTTTCCATAAATTTTTTTCATCACCTTTTTAATATTTAATTAATATAATAAACAATTAATGCTAGTTATTGTAAAAAAAAAAAAAAAAAAATTATTAGTTACTAGTAAAACATTTGCTGGAAGCAAAAGCCATATTTTTGCCTCTTAACACAATCATTTGAACAACTATCTGATTTCCATTTGGAGACTATGTTATTTAAAGATTACGAAGGGGTTGAATGAATTATATATATTCCGTTGAATGAATTATATATATATATATATATATATATATTCCGAGGTTACTTTCCAGTTAACTGGGCAGCATTAACCTAAGAAGATTATAATAGACATGCAACAAACAAAACGAAGTATCAATTACTTTTTTTGTTATTATATTATCAAAGAAGATAAAATCATCGGTGGTAGCACGATGATAGAGATGATAAAATGATAAAACATGCAAAATGAAAATGAAATAAAAAAAAATGAAAAAAGGACGTGAAGACTCTTCACTGCCATTGGTGCTATCTTTACCGCGGCCCAGATAACCGCAAAGTATTTCATTATTAAAAAAAAACCAAGTTCACGTCGTCCATTCTTGATAACAGATGGATGATGACCAGCAATTTGCTCGCAGTACCATTCATATTCATTCGGTAATATTGTTTGTTCCACTTCCATTCCTTCAAATTTTTGTGGTAAATAATTTGCTTCATTTCATATATTAATGCCCAAAGGTAAAATTTTCGGCAACTTCATCAGTTTTGTCTCAGATAATAGCTTCATTTTAAAGAGCGTGCGCATGCATATCGGGAAATAATAAAGCAACAGAGTTACGAAATTTAAACCTCTCATTTCAAAAATTTCTCACATCCCTCGAACCTATAATATTTTATATACAAATTGTTGCCCAACGTTTCGTTAAATCTTTTCGCCATAATTCACAGACAAGAACATCTGCAATGAATTTCGAGATGTCAAGGGACATAACCGGTTTGAAGACAGTTCTGCTCGTCGATTTCCTAATATTCACAATAAATAAAATTTCTAACATCGCTGATTTTTAGGAAATAACATCAAAATTAATGCCTCCAAATCAAAATTTATTCCCTATCACAAACTAAATTTTGATGAATTTTATTAAATTTCCCATTTCTTATTGTTAACCTCCTTCAAATCGATTAATAATTTTTATATGCAGTAAAACTAATACATAAAACATAAATAAATAGTCCTAATTAATGCAAAATGCAAAATATGGAGAACGCAAAGCCTAAACTTTCATTAATTATCGGCATCTCCACACGACTGAAATTCGCTCTCTACCTTTTGAATAACTCAACTAGCTATTAGGATGAGATTCCTTTCCGAAGTCATTTGGATATGACGGTGCAGGCGAAACGACGGTTACCAGCGGGTTCGCTTAAATATCAGAATTTTCTCATGGATTTGTTCAAAAATCAAATAATTCCCCAACATCATTTGCAAATTCTTTTTTTCTCATCAACTTTTCTACGCGATGTGACCCAAAATACTCTAAATAAGATCAGATAACCTTCAAGATATCTGTCTATCATAAAGGATTACGCAAATATTACGCTATAACCAAAAAGCCGTCAACCTAATAATCATCTCTCGCTTAACATCACGAAAGGTTCAATCTTTGGCAATTAATTCGTCCAAACCTATCATTTCATTATCAAATCTCTTTCTTTCTTTAACTGAGCATTATTTCGAATAACTTAAAAGCTTTAATTTGTTGAAATCGAAAAATCAAAAACTTCCAAACTTAGTAAATTAGTACCACTGGTCGAATTTAAATTCAACTGTAATTTTACCATTAACTAATTATCACAAATTTACTGCTCTTTAAAAATCCGATTCACATATATCAGGAATGTTATTTAATACAGCGTTGATGTCTAAATATATTTTTTTGCAAAATATAACCATAAATTATATAACCATTTTAAATATATGTTACAACGCCAATATCCAAATTTCTATGCCAGATGGCCGATAAAAAGTTCTTTTGAATGCGAAAAAACTGTTTTTGATAATAAATATCCATTAGATTTCCACCAAAATTGCAAATATAAACGAGTTCCAATTATATAAAATTTAATTCAAAAACAACTCAAAAACAATAAAAAATAATTGAAATTGCAATATTATGAAATGAACAAATTCAAATCGAAAAAATAAGAAAAATAAGAAAAATTTACAAAAATTTTTTGCCGAGATTTATTTGTTTTCCTTTTTTATATAAACCAAGTTCATCTAAACAAATCTCAGTCGTGTAATGATTTCAAATATAAATACAAATGTAAAAATTATTTACCTAAAAAAATAGGCGTTTCAAAAGAGATATTCGACTTTGGTTTCAAATTTTAAAAAATTTCCTTAAAAATGAAAATAAAGTCTTAAAATTTTTCAAACAAAGTTTAATTCAATGTTAATCAGAAATATTTTTGCGAATTTTTCGATCGCTTTATCTAAATTTCGAATTTTTATGGAATTTTATATTACCAAATCCAAATATTAATAAAATCATAAAAAAAATTTAAAAAATCACCAGCAAATTTTTAAATTATTCCTTATTCGTTTCTCCTCTTTCTTTCCCCTCTCCTTAAATCGGTTCCATCACTGTGCTACTTCCTCGCTAAAAAATTGCATAATTGCACTAATCCCTCGTCTATATTCTCATCGATGAAAACTACAAAGTTTGTTTGTTGCAATTAATTATTTTAGAAACAGAAACAGAAAACTTTGTAAATAAACCAATAATTAGGACAATTTCACTTTTTTTTTATCAATAAAAAATATTACTGTAAAATATAAAACTTACTGCAAAATAAAAACCTTCTTGAAAGTAATAATAATAATATTCGTTTTTAATCCCCTTCATCAATTCTAATTATAACAGCTGAATTAAAATTTGCCAAATTAAACATTCGAAATATGAAGTGCTGACGGCAAAGATTTCTCAAGATCACTAATTTCTTCAAACTTAGTCTTATCATTTTTACTACTGGCGCTGATATTGATGTACGTGTGATCATTACTTTTTCTGTGATTATCATTAGCTAATGATGACGAACTATTCGATCGTTCCCTAGAATTTTCAGTAACAAGTGGTGAAAGGGAATAAGCTGAATCTGAACCTCGAAGAACTGAACCTGTTGGAACTAAATTATCTATAGAACCTGACAATCGTTTATTTAAAGGAGTTGAATTTGTCATATCATTAGTGATAAATTTTCGATCGTGTCGCTTTGCTGACCGTTGTTTTATATGTTTTCCTTTAAAAGCATCGTTGAAAAATGGTAAACGTTCTAGTGGGTCAACTGGACCATAATTCAAACATTCCGAACTACTTGACATATACCGTTCATCACCATAGCGACGATATTTCATTCGATATCGCTTCCTTAATGCATCATCCCAAAAATTATCCGCAAATGCACAAAATCTAAAATATATTTACTTGAACTATTTGCAAAGCAACAAATTTCCAATATTATGAAAAAATGTGGAAACCAGTAAAAATGGAAATGAAACAAAAATGTGTTAGATTGAAAAGAAACTAAAAGTTTTAATATTAGAAACTACTCAAATCATAGCTTTCGAGCTCGAACTCGGCCTTCGGCAGTTATGAATTTGTCAGAGCGACGATACTGGCGAAACGCAGATGAAATTAAAGTACAAGTAAGGCCGAAAACTCTGTGTCCTATTAGATCGATAAACAATGGTTTTTCCGGAAATTTTCGGAATT
The DNA here is from genome assembly GCA_900625125.1 of Dracunculus medinensis. NCBI lineage: Eukaryota > Metazoa > Nematoda > Chromadorea > Rhabditida > Dracunculidae > Dracunculus > Dracunculus medinensis. Next base: position 106,580 of record UYYG01000095.1, read on the forward strand.
TAAATGGGAGTTATTTAAATATCATTAAATATTAAATATTTAAATGGTACAAAAACAAAAAATATTTGACAAAAAATATTTTAAATTAATTTGTTAAAAATAATTAAATTAAGTCGCAAAAGAAAAAGGAAATATTGTAAATTTTTCTGAGTTGTTTTCTTTGTATTGGAATAAAGGAATAATGAAAAATGACAATAATTTTCAAAAATTTAACGGGGAAATAATCAAAACATTGCGCAAACAGCACCAAAAAAAATCACTTCAAATCAAAATTCAAGGAAAAAAGTAAGAAAAGCTGAGTGTTAGATAAATACAAGCTGCAAAATCACAATTTGCAGATCGGCTAGAGAAGCGTTTAGAGCATTACCTATGAGTCGTTGGAACTGATTTGTCTTTAAAAAATTTGTCATTTATATTAATCGTATTTGCATTACATATCCATTCAGGTGGAGGGAATTGGACTGAAAATGTTAACGGTTCTTTTTTCATTTGTTTCGTTGACTGGCATTCTTTTTTGTTGAAAAAACGGGCTAATAAACCTGAAATTCTTTAAAATTCTCCTCCATATTATATTAAATAATATTTGCAGTAATATTGGTGATAACAGTTAAATATTATTAATAGTCGCTGATACTTAGTAATACTAACAGGAAAAATACTAAAAATAATGATGAAAGAGTAAAGTAAGAAAAAGTAATGATTTACTAAGAAGTGGGAAAATAAATAAATTAATAAATTGTAAAATAGATCAACGCAGATTTTGAAAGTGGAATTAGAATGTAGTTAATAGGAATTTAAAAAAACATTTTAATATTTCAAAATGCAATAATACTTATATTCTCTAAGGAATTTGGTTTATGACAAATATTATGAATATTAATAGAAGTGAGTGAGTGCTCTCGGATCATCGCTAAAGAGATCTACGTGCCTTTCCTTTCTCGCTATTCATGCGTGCATTCATTCTTCTTCTTATTATTTCCTCACTCTGGCGAAGCCACTTGTAAATGTATCCCAAAGAGGTTCTCTGATGTGAGTAGAAACAATCGAACCAGTAGTGGTGAGTGCTCATAAAGGAGCACGGAATAATTCACTTAATATCAGTAAAGGATTTCATATCCTCTCACATCGTTCTACACTAATGATGCCTTAAATAGACTTAAGCCGTCCATTTCAGCTGGTCCCGATAACATTCCACAAATAATTTATAAAAAATTCGCAGTCTCTCTGAGTCTTCCCCTATTTTTAATTTATAAAGATATTATGAAGTCTGGCCTTAATCCCAAAATTTGGAAATTGTCCCATATAGTTCCCATTCATAAAAAAGGAAGCACCTATGACGCTTCTAATTATAGACCTATTAGCCTAACATGTGTTGGTAGCAAGGTACTTGAAAGGTTGATTTGCAACAAATTGCTTACTTATCTTGATGCCAATAATTTTATATCTTCTTATCAACATGGCTTTTGTACAAAAAAATCTACTTCTTCACAAATATTGGCAAATCTCTCTGATTGGTCAGCATCAATTGACAATGGAAAAATAGTATCAGTTGTGTACCTAGATTTGGCTAAGGCTTTTGATACTGTTTCCCATAGCAAATTATTGGTCACTCTTAATAGTTATGGCATAACAGGGGACCTCTATAACTGGGTTTCAGATTACATAAAAGATCGTTACCAGGCTGTATATGTTAACAACACTCTTTCTGACATGACACCTGTTAAATCAGGCGTTCCCCAAGGCAGTTGTATTGCGCCATTGCTATTTCTATTATATATAAATGATATCACCACAGTGGTAATAAATTCTACTATTTATCTTTATGCTGATGACTGTAAAATTTATTATTCTCATGGTAGAACGGATAGCCTATCTCCACTGCAGGAGGACCTCAACAGAATAGCTGACTGGCTATACGACAGGCAAATTACCCTTTCCTTTCAAAAATGTAGCGTTCTTCACATCAACTCTAAAGGATTTGATCTTCCTAACCTTTTTATAAATGGTAATTTAATCAATAGAGTCTCACACATCTCCGATCTTGGAATAATCATGGATGAAAATCTCGATTTCGATCTTCACTGCAGAACCATAGTAAAGAAATCCTCAAAGATACTAAATTTTATTTTTCGTTCGTTTAAGAACAAAACTGAAAGTTTTCTTATCAAATTATACAAAGCATTCGTTCGGCCTCTTCTTGACTACAATACTATATGTTACTCCCCTAGACATCGCAAAACAGGCAAAATAATCGAAGGACTCCAAAAATATTTTCTAAGACGCCTCTCTCCTAATAAAAATTATAATTTTAATTATAAAAGAACACTTCTACAACATAACATGGATTCTCTCTCAGTTCGTAGAATTAAACAAGATTTAATTTACACATATAAGATTCTGTATGGTTATGTTAAACTAGATTGCTCGAAATATTATAACTTTAGACTAAATTTGAATCCAACAAGAACTAATGGCTTAAAATTACTAAAACCTATATGCAAAACTAAGGACTCATGACTTCTTTATTCGTACTAATAACTACTGGAACGAAATTACCGAACGATGTAGCTTGTGCGTCATCCTTAGCTGTCTTTAAAAAAGACTAGATAATATCATTTACGATATTTAAAAAAAAAAAAAAGAGAAGAGTTTACACCAGGCAAGAACTGCAGGAAGTGAGAGATCTCGATTTTATCTTCAGGTTATATATGTTACCTCGAATTGTACTATATTATATTGATCTGTAATTTCCTCTTTAAATTGTTAATTTCTGTCATATTGTTTTATAATTAATTTTGTTTATGTTATATATTTTTTTTTTTGTTTTGTGTTTTCTTTTTCTGTTATCTTAATTGTTATTATTAATACAAGCACATGGCCTTGTCGCCCTGCTTAGTTGGTTATCAATAAATAAATAAATAAATTATTACACTGTCCTCTTTTCAATAATTTGCAATCATTTTTTTGTATCTCTTTATCTACAACCTTATGCATCTACACATCCTCCGCCTCAATCTTTCTTCATTGTCAACTGAAGATCACAGTGGTAATAAAGTAGGTGAAATATCCAGTAAAAGATAATAAAATGAACCTTTTTTATTTTTCGAGATATTGTTCGATCGTTTGTGATGAAATAATGAAGTGTGAATTGGTGCATCAACAATACTGCTACCCGTTTGGCATTGTTTCGTTGATTTCAATGGTGTATTTCCAGTTTTCGTCGTCGTATGATATGGATTCGAAATGGGCACCGATACAAAAAAATGTTCTCCCATGCAATATATAAGGCCACTTTCAAGTAATTTATTTATTGTTTGTCGTAAAATTTCAATCGTTGGTTTTGCTATCGGAGGACATTCTTTAAAAATCATATTTTGCAATGAATTTATTGTTGCTGGTAAGCCAAGGCGATTTAATTTCCCTATTTCATTGCATAGTATATCAGCAAGTGGCACAAATTCCATTTGTTCGACTTCATGAAGCTGAATTCCTCCAACATCACCTGCAATGATTCATTCATAACATTCATAATGCTGTCTCTTAACACTAAATACTTGGCACTCAGAGAATAGACTCGCATAGGAATAAAATAGGTTCCAGCTTCAACTTAACTTAATTTTTAATGATTGGTTTACTTGTAAATGATAAGATTTTTATAATGATTGATTCAACTTTAGTCAAAGCAAAATCTTGAATTAATTATAAATTTATTTAAGCTTGCATATTTTGCAAATTTATAATACTCTTAAATATTTTCATTTATATTACCATTATTATTCACAAAAAATTTGAAATCAAAGAAGTGCCTCAATTGCTACTTTTATAAATTCTAGAAACACATCAAGTGACCAAGTACCGCGATTAATGATTTTATATGTTAGTGGAGGGAAAATAAAAATCAAGTAATACTATCGAGTAATACTAGATGCACCTGTAGTTATATGTATTTGCGCAATTGGTGTCTAACTAGGCAGCGCTTCTTTTCTTTTCACCAGATTTTTCAAATCTGGCCCCATATGTGTTCAACAATTTTTCTTTGTCTCATATTTCGTTTGAACAGGTGTCATCGTCCATAAAACTACCAAATTTCCATCATTTGATGATTATTCACTCGACCAGTCGCAAACATTTTTTTTTTAATTTCGTTTTTTCATCGACTTTTTGATAAATTTGATGAATAAGTAAATAAATAATGAAACCAAAAAAATGTTTTGAAATGGAAAGAGTAAATGTTTTTTAAAAGTTCAAAAAAATTTTTTTTGGAGAGTTTAATTCCACAAATTTGATATTCCAGAAAATAATCCAGAAAAGAAGGGTATTTAAAACAATCTTTTCTAAGGATTTTCCAATAATTTTGTGTATTTTTTTCGAGTATCTATATCGGTTTTTCTGCAAAAAAAATCGCGAATCATTAGTTATCGATTCTTGAGAATTCATTTTTTCACTCTTAAATAACAATTCAAACGGCTCTTATAAGATTTTTTAAAATTGAAAGAATATTTTTGTTTTTAGCCTCAATTTGATAATACTTTTCTTTATAAAATTTTTCACTTCAATAACAAATGAATAAATGAATATTTTTTAAATGGTTTATCTCGATTTATACAAAAAGTGTTCGGTTTGGGTTATTAAATTAAGATTTCCAATTGGATTTGCGAAATCCTTTGAATTTACTGCTGTTTTTAGGATACTCAACCGATCATAGTGGATTGTCAGGTTAATTTTTATCTTTATTTCGTATTGAAAACATTAAATATCAATAATATAAAGTCTTTTAGAATCGCGTCCAAGCGCATTATTGAAATAGCTGTTAACATATGCTCATTCATCAAATATATGGTCTTATTAATGTCTCATCGAACTTCAGAATTGATGATATATAAATTCTCATTTGGGGACTTTTATTTTATACTAAGAAAATTTCTTAATAGTAATCTAAATTAAATAAAAATCGCTTAAAACGTTAAAAGAGTTAATGTTCAAAAGGCATTCCAACCCTAAAATTTTGCATACAGTGAATAAATGAAATATAAAAAAGAACCAAGCGAAATTATAGCAAATCCTTTCGCAGGTTTCAATAAACGCCTTGACCATGCTAAACGAAGAATTCGTAGATATCGTTCTTGTGATGACGAAACAAATAACGTTGATGGTTTAATAAAGCCAACATAATCCAAATTATTTACCGATTCAACTAATTCGAAATTCCAGAAACACAGGCGATTCTCCTGAAATCGTTTAAAATTCAGTTCAAGTTTAAGCAGACAGACAGAACCTCCTAATTCCAATCGTTAATATAAAAATGAACTAGCCATTGCATTCTAACTGCTAACATCACAACCATATAACCATATATATTTGCGAAAAGAAGGTCAGATTTGGCATTTGGCATAAAAATCGGAAAATCGAATCGGAAAAATCGAAAAATCGGACTGAGTATTAAAAGCAAAAGTGTTATTAATCGCAGGTAATTTTCAAAAGCAGAATCTGCTTCACATACCTCAATAAAACTTTCGAATATCCGATGTCCACTCATTCTTTTAGAAGTGATTTTTCGGAAAATTATTCCTAGGCAAGGATTTGACATTTTGTACGACATCTGAACAAATCGCATAAAAAGTGTTCTCATTTGACAATGATGACAATTTAAAAAAACAAAAATAATAGCGACAATAACAATAGAAATAACAACAAATAAATAAAATTTCTTAACTTGGAAACAGAAATAAACGAAATTCAACATGAAAGAGCATTAGTGAATTTCAATTAGATCGAATAAAATTTAAAATTATTTTAGAAATTTCTTTAGCAAATATTTGCAATTTGCAAAGTGCAAAATTCCTCTTCCTCCTTCCTCGATAATATTTTATAAAAAAATTAATGCATTGTAACTACTTCAAATTTAAAAAAATTTAAATAATTGCAATTTTTAAGAGGTAATTCAAACCGATTTAAAGCATAAGAGATAATTAGCAATTAGAGCGCATATATGCGAACACAACATTAGTTTTATGTGTCGTTTCCTCCGTTCGACACTTAGCATACCGTAAGCCAAAAACAATTAACACCATAAAACTAAAAGTATCGCAAAAAAACAATTTGTCTTTTATAGTATAGCAAATGCCACGTTGAACGGTGACGGGAACAATGAACTCAACGAAAATTTAGTAGGCCGAATGGCGCTCTTTACAGTACTTTTTACCAATTATTATTAACTTTCACCGGCATAGAAAAATTTTTTGAAACTTATTCTCTCGAATTACTCCTTAAATTTATTCGTTGACAAATGATCAAAAAGCTTTTGACAATATATTATTCGAAATATCAGTGCCGCCGGTCGCAATGGTGCAAAGAAGTAAGCAACGACGGAATTTCTTATACAATATTTAGCAATTATAGAGAACTCATTGCAAAATAATAGAAATGAGTAAAAAGAAAAAATCGAAAGCATAATTTAAAAAATGAAGACGATTATGCTATGAAATGAACAGATGGGAGAAAGATGAAAATCCCCTAAGGAGTAAATATAAATAAGCCAATCGTTTGAAGGTGGCTAAGTCTAATTCTCGCCAATCTCCACAAAAGAAGACACAAAAGATTATAGGTAAATGAAATGAATGTAGTTAAATGAATGCCTAAGGCTCCGGAAGCTTCAAACTTTCTGTAAAGTTAAAGCGTTCAATCTCTCTTACCATCAACCACTTCTTTCATTTTGCAGAGGCATTCAATATTCGCGGTTTGGCTGGCACTATTGAGTAACGCTTCACCAGAGAGCCACTTGCGAAAAAACGAACTGCCAGCATAATCGAGAAAGCGAATGAAATATAAATGCCATCCAACATAATCAACGGAAACAATGAGAATAAAGCCAAGCTTTTGAAAATTTTCAAAAGAAAGAGGGATTAGCGTCGAAGGTAAAATTATAAAAAAGGGATACAATGAATGAATAAGAATGGAGATGCGTGAAACAAAACATCAATTAATGACCATCGTCGTCATATAGAATCCATTCTATCCATTCCATCCATCCGTCCATATATTCATGCAACCATCCAATCTATCTTTGGGCGTATTTCTATATAAAGAAATGTCCAACCCATCAACGGGATCTTATAAATCCAACAAAGATCATCATCACCTCTTTCCATTAATATCTTATTTGATAGATAAATAAAAAGTATGGAGATTTTTAAAAAACTCTATGTAAACTAACGAAACTTTAAAAAAAAAACAACTTGAATATTTTGAAAATATTATTGCAAACCGAAAATTTAACAGTTTTTTCAATTTATAGCACTATTCCTGGTTTGATTGGATTCAATGTTTATTAAGATCAGAGCCCTTCGCCCAGCGGGAACCCAGTCATTTATATTGAATCTGTTCAAATTTCATTTTATTTGCAGATTTCTCGCTTATCAAAAGATAGGAGTCGAACTCAGATGACCTCACAGCACTCAATTATCCTCTCCATACTGGAGATTCATTTTTATTGTTTCCACAAAATTTTCGTCATCTTCAGTAAACAATCAAAATGAAAAATTTAACATACAATCGAAAAGATCATGAAATTTTTAAAAGTTTGACTAGATACAGTTTAAATTAGATCATTTAGATAAATTAAATTAATATTAACATGTTGGGAGGCGATGGTCCAGTCTTTGTCGGTGAAATTTACCATTAAACAATCTGGTGATGTTAGCCTAATCTGCACTTAGAGACCAACCTAATTGCCAAACAATTCTCTGCAAAAAATCAGACTGCTAATGAAGAAAGGGGAGAGCGTAAAATCACTTATCACTTATTTTTATCATTTTTGTTAGCAAATAATAGGCACAATGAAAAATAGTTGATGGAATAGTTGAAATTCATTCGTGATCTGATATAATATAAAATAATATAATGATACAGTATTAAATAATAGAGAATAATATAAAATAATGCAGTATTGCTATGATCAAACTGATCTATTCATGGAAGGATGTCAGGTATTCTGGACTTTTTATATTATATTCAACACACATAATAAAAAAATCCATTTCCCACCTCCTTTGAGTGGTATAAATCATCGCCAACATTGCGCCCTCTAGCAGAGTCTTAGGAACTTTAGGGTTCTGCGTCGTATCTTAGTAGAAGAGAACCTTTCTGGGTAGAGATATATGATGTTTTCCTGGAATCTAACTAGGATTACTTTGGGTTTCACTTCCCACATCTTGTCTAGCTCCTCTTTCAGCTCACGATGTTCCTCTAACTTCTCTAACTTCTCATATTCCTTCTTCCTGTCGTTCCTATTTGCTCTATCTATCAGTACTGATTTCTGACTCTTATCTACTACGATATCTGGTTGATTGATTACTACTTGCTTATCTTCTTGGGTTTGTTTGGAGAAGTCCCACAGGATCTTCTCCTTATTACTCTCGACGATTTTCTGAAGAATCTTTCATTTAGTCTTGGAAGGGTCTAAGCCACATATTCAGCAGGTATTCCTGTAGACGATGCCAACTACTTGATTATGCCTTTCAGTATAGGTTGCTCCTGCTTGCATTTTACATCTCGCCATTATATATTGGACTATTTTTGGGGTGCAATCTACACCTAAAATGTCTAGCGTAGAACTCTGTTTCAATCGATTTAGTGGTTAACGCCTGCTCTTGCTGTTTTGATCAATGCCTCAGTGTTAATCCAGCTTTAGTCCAGCTTTTCCCAACTATTGTAGGATTTCTCAGTGTTAATTAGCTATAACTCATTTGGAGGCTTCCTCTGCTTAGTTTTTTTCCAATGTCTTTAAACATTCTACCAGAGACTCGACGTTCAGTGCTATCTTGCTGATATATTCCTGAATGCTCCGGACTCCATTAAAGATACTGGCTTTGACATTTACCAAGCCCCAATCGCCTCCTTTCTGGGTTGTACGGAGACTTTGAGTATTAGCCTTGTGCAAATTTCCATGCATTTCCGTTTGAGGAGTTTCTGCATTTTCACGCCAGCAACCTCCATGTCTTCCTTTGTTCATCTCACTATGCCAGCTGCATATCTAATGACTGGCAGAGCGTAATGTTAGTAACATGGGTTTTATTTTTCCTATTGAATTGATTTTTCAGGATTTGTCGTATTTTCTGGTGTTAGGTGTTGCTATCTTCCTTGATTCCTCATCGTAGTTTCCATGCAACTATGCGATACCAAGATGTGGCTGGTGCGCTATGCATATTTTCAAACATGCATTCAAATGGGATTCAGATTCTTCTTCCGATCGGAACAATCGGAGCCTGTGATGCTGGCTGTTTGTACTTATACCACCTCTACACTTTCACTGCCGAGTGGTCATAGGGCTAAAATTTCTCGCTCCTAAATGGTGCCGGGACCCTAAATGGTGAACGATAATCGCTTCACGGTTCTTATTGATTTGCCTATATGAAAGGTAAATTTATTGCTTTCAATATTATTTTGATTAATTGCTATTATTCGATCGTTTCCTTTGCTAAATAATTTATCATAAAAAACCTAATAATGCCGAAAATTTTTAGTTTAAATAACAATTCACATGGATTTTATATATAATTTACATGGATATATATATAATCATTGGAACAGTATATTGCTTCGACCAAGATCAAGCGTCAATGGTTTGATTGTCCTCCTTTGATAGTAAATTTGTCATTAAAAGTAAAATCTGAGTGTTGCTGAGAGTCCATTTGGCTATCAAAAAACTTCATGCTAGCAATTTAGTAATCAGTAGCCAGCCAAACTAGAATTGCTGAATGTTGCCAGAAAAAGAAGAGACAGCTGAAGAAAGTATATTGACACAATGAATTCGAGAAAATAATCCAATAATTAATCCCACTATGAGCAAAACAAATATTCGAAATCATCGGATTCAATCATTCTTTTTTTTTTTTAAATAGTCAGTTTGGTTTCAATAATTTATGAAAAATTTATGAGATTTTATATTGAAGAAGGAAATAAATTCATTAGAAACTGAAGAATGAATTAGACCAATTGATTGGCTTTACATTTACAGTAGCTGAATGGATTTCAAGCCGAAATATCTAAATTCGAGAAATACTCAAGCTTATCACAGAAATCTTGAATTTTCAACGTCTTTTGTTTGTATAAATATTTCTTTTGTTTATATAGTTCAAAAACTGTGGCCAGCTGATTTTTCTAAGAGTGCTTACCATTTTCGCTCCATTGCCTAATCTTTTTGCCAGTTGTTGCTTAGCACAGGGGTGAATCGTCAGCATCATTCGCTCTTGTAGAGAGTTTTCAACTTCGACGCTCCGAAATGAGAACAACAGCTTACTGAAGCATTCTACCCTCTGGCTATCAGACTGGACTGATTGAAATATTTTTCTATATCCATTTTAATAAATAAAGAAGCAATAAAGATCCTCTGGTTGTTAGCATGGTGAAATAAAGAGAGACATTAGGATAATTTAGAGAGAGGCTTAGTTGGAGCTAATAGAAAGAGCATTAATGCTAGCCATTTGTGATTGAGCCCATTTCTTGCTACAATGCAGTAATAATCTTTTGCCAGTGAGCGATAGAAGCATAGACCAGCCGCCAGTATCACCTTGATTTTTTAATGACAAAATCACTCTAGCCGAAAGCAGTAATTCACGATAACCTCGAAAATTCGCTTATTCTGTCTCCAGACATTCACGTTGACACATGTTAACCTATGATTCGGAATAATACCTATGAGATTAAAATTATTCGCCTTTCATGATTTTTCACAAAATATGGCTTTGATTCCGAAATAGCAAAAGCAAATGCGACTATTATTTCGGAGGTAATAAGACACTGAATAAAATGAGATAATAGTTCCATCAATCCATTTATCCATTTCTTTAAAAGAAATAAGTGAAATATATTGGCTCCGATCATAGAATTCCATGAACTAAACTGGCTTAAGAATCGACCGCAGTATAGTTCATAAATGCAGTTTTCTTGGTACAAGGCAAACAATAAACCTGTGAAAAAACTAGAATATTTATTTGCACTGATACATCATTACTATTTATTATTTATTATTTTCGACAACAAATATACAAGTTCGAACAATTTTGCAATCGAACGAAAATGCATAAATAATGCTTAAAGCTTGGGAGTTGCAATATGTCATATATCAATATGATTACATCGATTTAGATGGAATAATATTGATCAAATGACCTTTTGACCCATTCTTCTTATGATGCTAATTAGATCTCGAGGTGACAAGCATTTCGACGATGTCTTCTTGCAAACAATTATTTCTCGTTAAACAATGAATTCGTTAATTCAATTGCTTTTCACAGCAAATATGCGCGTAAATCAATTTTCCTAAATTTTATGGATAATTCAAGCAATTTGCACTTAAATAATGGTTTTTGCCTTTTTTTATTAGTGATTCCTTATTAAATTTTTATTAAATTTTTTTATAAATGTTAATATATCAAAAAATTATCGATGAACTAAATGAAAATAAAATGAGAAAATTCGATCACTGCTGCTTTATGGAGAATTCCTATTCTTTAAATCTGTCGTTGAAAGTAAGATCTGTCGATTATTGAGGATCCACTTATTTCTATAGAATTTTTATCCATGAATGACTCTCTAATAAGGATATTTTATTCTATTTGCCATCTAAATTTGTGCTATTAAAAGAAGGTAAGGAGGGATTTGTGAAGAATACTAAAAAAGTTCGAAGGAATTTTGTAAGACATGAAATTTTGAAATTCAAGTTATTGGCGCAGCGTTTTCCACCTATCACTATCGGATGTGTGAAAAGTTTGCAAAAATTCTAAATTTTCGTAAAAATATTTGTTGCATTATAAGCATCATTTAAGTCAAGTATTAACAAAATCTTACCAGCAAGTATGAAATAAATAAATAAAAACAAATTGATCCCAGAAATTTACTTAACAATTCGTAGAAAATCATTTGTTGTTGTGGGAATATGCCGTCAGTAGTGTCATGAAGGCTTAAGGCATGAATAAATAAATGATATAAAGTACAAATACTGCCGCCTATTTTAATTTCAGATCAGCCGAAGCTGTTGGCAATAGCCTCGTTAAATCGCCGTTATCTATTAAAACTAAGTTTGAAACGAAGACATCTCAGTTAACAGCAAATTCGAGTAAAAAATGGCTCTTTATTTACTCATTTATCACAATAGCATAATATTTATATTTTAGGGAAGGGATCGATCAAATGGTATATTGGCTCGACTAGGATCAAACTATCATAAGCTAGAATCTCACCATTGACGGTTGCACATATGTCATTATAAATAAAATTCGCGTGGTGCTGACTTTTACTTCTTTTTCCATTTAACCTCCTGGCGTATTATCCTAAGAGCCAATGGAGCGAACTAAACCATAAATGGCGCATGTTGTTTAAAAAAGATCTGGTACTTTGCTCGACTAAATCATCTGCCGTTTCGTAAAATTATTACAATTGAA
>UYYG01000107.1:0-107205 GCA_900625125.1 Dracunculus medinensis
GCGTTCTTCACATCAACTCTAAAGGATTCGATCTTCCTAATCTTTTTATCAATGGTGATATAATCAGTAGAGTCTCACACATCTCCGATCTTGGAATAATCATGGATGAAAATCTCGATTTCGATCTTCACTGCAGAACCATAGTAAAGAAATCCTCAAAGATACTAAATTTTTTTCGTTCGTTTAAGAACAAAACTGAAAGTTTTCTTATCAAATTATACAAAGCATTCGTTCGGCCTCTTCTTGACTACAATACTATATGTAACTCCCCTAGACATCGCAAAACAGGCAAAATAATCGAAGGACTCCAAAAATATTTTCTAAGACGCCTCTCTCCTAATAAAAATTATAATTTTAATTATAAAAGAACACTTCTACAACATAACATGGATTCTCTCTCAGTTCGTAGAATTAAACAAGATTTAATTTACACATATAAGATTCTGTATGGTTATGTTAAACTAGATTGCTCGAAATATTATAACTTTAGACTAAATTTGAATCCAACAAGAACTAATGGCTTAAAATTACTAAAACCTATATGCAAAACTAAACTAAGGACCCATGACTTCTTTATTCGTACTATTAACTACTGGAACAAATTACCGAACGATGTAGCTTGTGCGTCATCCCTAGCTGTCTTTAAAAAAAGACTAGATAATATCATTTACGATATTATTTAAAAACAAAAAAAAAAGAGAAGAGTTTACACCAGACAAGAACTGCAGGAAGTGAGAAATCTCGATTTTATCTTCAGGTTATATATGTTACCTCGAATTGTACTATATTATATTGATCTGTAATTTCCTCTTTAAATTGTTAATTTCTGTCATATTGTTTTATAATTAATTTTGTTTATGTTATATATTTTTTTTTTTTTTTTTTTTTTTTTTTTTTTTTTTTTCTGTTATCTTAATTGTTATTATTAATACAAGCACATGGCCTTGTCGCCCTGCTTGGTTGGTTATCAATAAATATTTGGCATATTAAATATTCCTGTAAAAAAATGAAGGCGTTATATTTTATTGGAAATATTGTTGGAGGTATCTGTTGAAATCGGGAATGGGATTTAAATTTCTCTTCGTTTTTATGCTTTTGAATTTTCTATGATAGATTAATAATTCTGTATGTGGTAAAGTTTTTTGAAACTTATGTCAACAAATGATAAATGAAAAAAATATTCAATAAAAATTAAATAGTTTGTAAGAAAATGAGTTAATAATGAAAATGTTTCAGTGAATAGTGAAGTTAATGCTCGTCGCATCGCAAATGTTGAAGCTTGCTTTGGAAGTAGCGGACAACCGCTTGCTGCATATGGACGTGTACTTGTCGGTGAAGGAGTTTTGGTTAAAATCTGCAGGTTATTTTTTTCATCTATAATTTTGAATAGTTTGTTAGTTAGTTTCTATAGAAATTATTTTTATTTGGCCGAGCTGAAATAATTTCTGTTGGCCATTAGCATTAAATTTTGGTACTACTAATTATTACTAAATTAGAAACTGGATCATATATTGTATTATTTTCATAAACTAATTTTAAGTGACTTTTTTGCTAATTGTTTCTGTATTTTAATTTTGTAGGAAAAAGCCAAAACCGCGCCAATTTTTTTTATTTAATGATATACTGGTATATGGAAATATTCTAATATCTAAAAAGCGATACAATAAACAGCATGTGATTCCTTTGGAAGAAGTTCAATTACAAGATTTGGAGGACGACGGAGGTATATATGCATTTCGGTTGCAGTTGCAATGATTGAAAAATTTATTCGAAATTTTGTTGAAATATGCGAAAAGTATCCTCTTCGCATTTATACGCTCTTTAAATTATCTTTTATAGAAATGCGAAATGGATGGGTATTAAAAACTCGTTTAAAGTCATTTGCTGTTTTTGCAGCAACCAGTACGGAAAAGAAGGAATGGATGTTGCACATCGAACGTTGTGTTCAAGACATTCTACGGAACAGTAAAAATTTAGATCTAAATTTTTGAAATTTTTTACTTCAGCCTTCTATCTATCGGATATATTTCTGAAATTCTTATTTTTTCTTCAATTTTTTTCTTATTTCTGTTGAAAATCTCAGGTAAAATTATTTTTTAGGTGGTAAAAAAGCCGCAACCGAGCATGCGGCAGTTTGGATTCCGGATGGTGAAGCTTCGAAATGTATGAATTGCAACAAAACTCAATTCACTGTGTTACAACGTCGGGTAATCTTTTAAAATCACACTATTCATCCAGAATTCATTCTTAATCGATTTCAGCATCATTGTCGGGCATGTGGCAATGTTGTATGTGCTGCCTGTTCAACCCACAATTACCGCATATCTGGTTTGAATAAAAGACCTGTTCGTGTTTGTGATACGGTTAGGGTTTTCAAGTCTTTTCATGAAACGATTAAATGATTTAATTTTGTTTCAGTTTACAGTTTAATTTTAGTGTTTTACAAGATATACACTGGCTGAATCAGAAAAGAAAAATGCTATTAATGAGTCGAGTGACTCTGATGAAGAAGAAAAGAATGTTTCATATAACCAAGAGGTTCGTAATTTTTCAACTATTCTTTGTTTTTAATTTATTTTTCAGTCATTTCTGGTTATATTACTAAGTTCGATTTGCTTTTTTTTTATTAAATATTTTTTTTTATTAAATGGTTTAGAAAAAAATTTTAATGTAAAGTTCGAGACAGCTCTAATCTTTATATATCTATAATCTAAACTCTAGTCGAATTTTACCAGCTTTTCTTTTTCAAAATATTTTAAGCGCCTTACTAATCTGCTAACCGTCTGTATATAACCAGTAACTGTTAAAAATAATTGGCAACAGTTATATGTCATTAATTTTTATATTTCTGCAAAATTTTTTGGTCAAATTTGTCAAGTTGATCAAGTTCATTTATTTTAATATTTATATTTCATCTGAAATTTGTTGAAAATTTTAAAGTTTATTGCAGCCAACGTTCTACAGCCAAGAGACTGTTTGTGAAAACGAGACGAACGTTTTAAATCAAAATGGAAATCGCCTTTGGCTGCAATCGCAGTAGACCAGTAGCACAGTGATATATGAGCGTTCACTGTTCTGTTCAATTTTATTCTTTCATATATTTACTGTGATAACTAAGTGCTAACTAACACACTATTTATTTCTTAAATTTTTATCGTATTATAAATTGTTTTTTGACTGAACATGTATGTTTTTTAATGCATTTTAATTATAAATCATAGTAGCTAATATTGATGAAAAATTCATCGATATAAAGTTGTACTTCAGATTCTGTATTTAGATTTGTTTACAATGTATTTTATTTTTTATAATTTTGATAATTTTTTTGATATAAATAAATATATAAATGAAGAAATGGAAGGGATAAAGCGGTCGTTATCCATTGGTCTTTTTGCAGATAGGATATTTTTCTGTTGTATTGCCCATTTTACCAGATCTTTCCTTATTTTAATCATTAAGTAATCATATATAAAGAAAATTACAATAAAAAATTTGATTATGATGAAAAAGAAAATCCTGGTGAATGCTGGTTCGCGGCGTTGTTTTTGTAGGATTTTTCATGTTCCAAGAAATTTCACACTTTTACCAAATTTTATTTTTTTTTATCGTGCTAATTAGTTTGTTTTTCTTCATACTCTTATTAATTTTCATATTTAAAAATTGTATTTCCATAAAGAAGGAATGTTTATTGTTGAAAATATTTTAAAAGTTTATTTAATTCTTTTAATTTATTGTCTTTATTTTCAAATTATCTTTAATTACACAAATTGTTTAAATGGATGGTATGAGACTTGAAAATATCCCGAATAAGGCCGTGTTGCGAATAAATAAATAATTCGTTTGATTCGGTAAAGGAATCTTTCCATTTCATTATACTGCTTTCCTGCTTTTAACTCATACAAAAATTCTTATCAGTAAGAATTTTTAGTGGCCTTATCAATGTCTTCAAGGAAAAGTACGACCGGTGGCGAATACTTAACTTTTCGTGAGGCGGTAGGTTTGTAATTTGGTTCGATTGGAAGTAATGAAAGCAAAACGTTTATAATGGCGAAGCTTAAGAGTTTTCAGAGGACCATGAAATTTTAAAGGGCAGAAGGGCCGTGGTGGAGCGTGAAGGAATAAAGAGGATCCGGACTTATTAAAAATGGTTCGTGAGTTCCAGAAAGTACTGAAGAAGCAAAACGGAGGCGGAAAATGATTATAGCGAGGGAATTCTGTAATTTTCAGCTAATTTGCAACTTCACTTTCTTTTCCATGTAAATGACGAAAATCTATGTAAAACCTAGGCACTCCACAGTTTTTTATTAGAAGTAGAGGGATGAAGAAGTGGTAATGGATGCGACTATCTGCGACGCCTTACGCTTCTTGATCTTGCATAGCTATCTCTCAGTGCAAAAAAACTGTTCTCGCAGTCACAGTACAAGGTGGAACAGCGGTGCAGACAGAGTGCATTCCTAGTGCAAATGTGCTATGAACGTTTCAAGAGTTTGGCTTTTCAAACTTAGTAGCTTAATATTTTTTCGATTCTCCAAGGCTTTTTATTTTATTTTATTATTCCTTGATCCCTGTCTCTTAGTGGCACTTAAATTTGACCTAGCGATTTTGTAGGGATTTCTGGGTTTGAGACTTAAGTTTAGCTAATAATTTGTTGTTAAATTGTGGTTAAGCTTGTTTTTTAATTTGTCGTTCAGAAGGATTCGAAATATAAGTTCCCCAGATCTCACGTTTAATAATAGATTTACTTTTGTCAGGGAACGCCACTTAGCCAGACCTGTGATAGTCTCACTGGAATCGACCATTCTGACCTGCAAAGATTGCTTTTTTGCAGTTTTAAAGAATTATTTGCATTTAAGACATAATAATCATTAGATTCTTTTTCATGACATTTTGGTTCATGTTATCATTTAAAAAATGTTTTATTTCTTCTTAATTATTCATAATCTCTTTACTTTGATATAATTAATGGATAGTAGAATGGCTCAGTGGATTCTTGCATTTCGAATCGTCTATAAGGTTTTGCGTCCGGTACAAATAAATCTCTTTCAGAAATCTGGGGTGCTGAGGACTGAACTATATTTTTACCGAATGATTTCTCGGTAAAATAAGTGTGGCGCGATAAGCCATTTGAGCAAGCCTAATCAGAAATGATGGGCGCTCAAAAAAAATGATAATTGTTGCTTTAATTTATATTGTATATTATATATTTGCAATATGCAGTATTAAGTATCATTTTTCATTATACATCATTGCCACAGATATGACCAAAAGGCATTTTGATTGAATTTTCATCTGGTAATATTTTGCAGGTTTATGATTGATGATAATGGATATTCAACAGTTAGTTCAAGATGGTTGTTCAACGTTTACGAAAGATGGGTTTGATGAATCGAATTCTGACATAGAAGGCGATATGCAAGTGGCAAGTGAATCGAGTTCATGTAAGTTTTTTGCACATTTCTTTTAATTTCTGTTCAATTAAATTATTAATATTTTTATGATGCGTAATCCTCATTGAATCAATTTTTTCACCCATTTATAATTGCAATTTTATTCTTTAATTTCAATTTCAGTTTTTTTCACTTCACAAGTAATCTTCTTGTCTCAGTAATCGTGGATTTATTTCTTGATTTTCTTTTGTCCTACTTAATGCGTTATTTTTTTACTAATTATGAATGAAAGACATGCGAAGCTATCAGAAGCAATAAAGAAAGATTTTCAGTCTAAAAATTTTATCTTTTTAGTTTCGTAATAGTTAAATGATTGATTTTTTTGTTGCAATTATTATTTTTTATAATACAACAGTCATAGCAAGTATATCATATTTCAGTATGCCCTTGTTTTAAATAAGAGCAAATTTATTATTTTCAAGTATGCGATGATTATGATGTGGGTAAACCGGATAGAAAGCGACAGCGACAGTATGGCGATTCAACTGGAATTGACTGGAACAGTGCATTAGTGGTACAATGCATTGAAGATTATCTATCGAAAAAAATTCGATCACTTGAAATGCTCTGTTGGCGGATATTCGAAATCACAGGAGTATCAGTTTCAAAAATGACAATGTCTAGGCGATTAAATGGGAAATCTTATGTTAATTTTCCTGTTAGTTTTCATAAATTTATTACTTTTTTTAATTTCTATTGAAATTATATTTTCGCTTATATAAATAGATGAAATGTAAAACAATTTGAAGAGAAAATTGTCCTCTAATTTCAAAAAAATTTTAAAAATCTTTATATCTTAAAAATCTCTCAATTAATTCACTTTCTTCCATGGATAAATTTTTGTAAATTTTATAATTTATTTTCTTTTTTTTTATAATTGATAATTTTTATAATTTTTGTTTGTTAAGCGAGTCATTTTGATCAAAAAATATCGTATAAAAAAGTTTATATTTTTCTCTAGGAACGAAACATTTCGTTATACGTAAACGAATTATGTGATGATAAAGCAGCAAGTAAAAATATAAGAAAATCGTCTGGATTTGTTACGCGATCATCATCACTGGCAATAATTAATAAAAGGAAAAGAAAAATAAAAAATGAAAAGGAGGAAATGTAAGTTAATCCGATTAAGGCAAATGTCTTTAAGTATACCTTATTCTTATCATTTTGTTTGTGTTTTAAAATTTGATTCTCTGCTGAAGATGCTAAAGAAAAGTCGAGATTTATCAAAATTTGATTGTTTTTTTAGAATTTTTCATTTATTCATTAATTTTGAATTACAATGGTTTTGTTCTCGATAAATAATTATATTATTAATCCGAGAGTGTCTAATTTATTTATCTACAAGAATAACTCTTATATAATCTATAATATCTATAATAATTCTTTTATCTTAGTTTTCATAATATTTTTAATAATATTTAATATTCTTTCAGACCTTTGTCTGCTAATTTATGGGATAATCCTTCGATTGTATCTTTCTTATTGTCTTATGTTCAAGGTAAAATGACATCAATTGAAGAACTTCAAGATAAAGTAAGCGGAATAATTGGTGCTAAAGTACCTCTTTGTGTACTGAATTCAAAGTTAGAAAAATTGGCAAGTTTTATTATTGAATAATATTGATAATGATTATGTAGTTGGATTTTTATAAAATTTCTTTCCAAAAGTCCAGTGTTTCTCCGATTGTTTCAGTGCTTATATTAGCATTGAGGCGTGTATTTTGCATTTCAATCGTAAAATTAAAATATCATTACAGGCATATAATGAATCAGTTAAATCACAAGAGAAAAATTATATGAGAGTCGATAATTGCGAGGATGCTGTCGAATTTCCATCATTTGGTGTCGAACAGCGAATACCGCTTTCAACTATATCAGGAGGAGTTGTATGGTAAATTCTTAATTTGTTTGTTGTCTTTTTTGTGACTTAAATATCGAAAAGTGGGAAAAATTTTAAGGAAATTTAGTATTATGAAATTTAAATTTTAGTAGAATTTCTAATTAAAACTCTAATAAATTTTGATTAAATAAATAAATAAAAATAAAATTGGTAGTTGATAATCTTCAGGATTTTTATCTTTTGGAACTTAAATTTTTAGATTGGTTACTTTTAAAAGTTTTCATGTTTTGATTTCAAATCTTTTTTTTAATATCATTTTATATATATCCATATATCATTTTATTTGCAGTGAGATCGGTACAGACGAACCATCGATGGGTGGCATGTCGCGATGTCTTCAAAGCACTGTGCTAACTGTGCCTGAAAGCAATGGTCTTGTTAGACAATATATGCAGTGTAAAAGTTGCGATGATTCTTCTAAAGTCAAATACTTTCGCTGTTCTCACTGCGCTACAATACATCGAAGAATGCAAACTAATATTCTTCCCAAGTTAAAAGTATTTTATTTTCCCATATTTGTGAAAATATTTATTTTGTTCATTTATATAAAAACTTTAGGTCAAAAATGGGGCAATAATCGGTAATCTTTTCCCGGAGCATCATCCATTATGCAGGCCAATTACCCGAGCACAAGCTAATGTTCGTGAAATCGACCGTAACTGCCGGCGTGATATTCGGCTTGGTTTGTTGTCACCAAAGGATGCATGGAATATGGTCAGTCCTTTAACTTTAGTGAAAAAATAGAAAAATTTTCGATTTTAAAATGTTTATAATTTGTAATTTGCATTGCTTTGATGAAAACCTATTTTTTAAATGTGATAATTTACTGGTTGAAACCATATTCTCCACATAAGTAATATGAAGGTTTTAGGGTCGATGGAAAGCCGTTCATGAAACTGAACGAATTCTAAAGTTATCTGGTGGTATACTTCATGCGAATGACGATGTTGCTTCTGCATTTCCTAGCTGGAAAAAAGTGCGAAGTCAGTACTTACGGCTGGGGCTTCTTGCTAAAACCCGTCCGAGGTAAAGTCTTATGAATTTAATCGACGAGTTCCAGTTAATTAATTTGTTATCTATATACATTTTTATACTCTATCATTGGTTCTTCTTATGTCAGATTTTTTTTATTACTTAATCACTTTTTATTGAAAGAAAATTTATATTTGCAATTGAATTCGAAAACTTTAAAAAAAAACTCAGTTATTGGGATTTTTAATCTTGCAATTAAGCTGAATCATTTTTATTACAAAACAGCTGTTTAGTTTAGTTCATATGGGTGTTTAATTTGAACTCTTCTTGTTCACTTGTTGTCGATTCATTCATTCATTTCACATCCTCATTGACTTATAGTCGGTCAGCTGACTAGTTTATATTTATATTTAAACATAAAGCTTATCTCGTACTTACTTTATTGCAATTTTTACGAATTTTGTATTTTTTAAATTCATTTTTATTTAATATTTCCTTTTTTTATCGTTATTCTATTTCATCATCCTTTATTTGCTTTGTTTTTTAAAATTTTTTATTTGCATTGCGTTTTATAATTTTTTTATAGCGATTTGCCTTATATTACTTTTTGTCTATCTTTACCTACTTTTATCTGCTTTTTATAAAAAACTTGATGTGGAAATTATCTTCGTTAATTCGCTTTATTGATTTGATTGATCAGGTAGTTATTTTTGTTTACTTATATAAGTTCAGTAGCTAAAATCTCAACTAGTTTGAGGATAGTGTGCCGACGCCTGTCATTATAACTATTTCTACTTAAATCTAATAGATATTTCATTGAATCATTTTATATAATTTTATATTTCCTATTTTATTTTGGTTTTATTTGATTTTTTTTCAATTTCCATTTTTCTCACTTTTCAATATTTATTATTTTTAATTTAATTAGCATTGTTATGCTGAAGTTAATAAATTGGCAAAATTTATGGAAATTTTTCAAAGTATTGAAAAAATTTTCATCTTTTTGTCCATAGCTTCATTTTATTTTTTCCTATGCACTGTTATTGTTTTTTTGTTTTCAGAAAAATTTAAGTCTTTTCTTCCATATGTTCTAAATTATCTGTGATATATTATTGTCTTTTCGTTGTTTTCATATTTGTTGCTACCAAAGCCTTTTATTATTTATCATTTATTTTTATTAGCCTAGCTTTAATTAATCATTTTTATTAAGGGAGCCAAATACGATGTCATCATCCTATAATCGAACATCGTCTTATAATCGTACATATGAAAAACGCATAATTGAAGAACCTTCACGTATTCGCTTAGGTTCACCGATGAGTTCGCCACTTCGAGTTAATACTGCAAATCATCATGTTTGTTTTTTGTTTTTTCTGAGAGTACTCACTATTTTTGGTTAGGCCTAATCGGTTATATTGTCGGGCCAGACAAATTTTTACCAGATCACCAGCATCACTTGGATTAGATTTACTTTTGCCGGAGTACCAATATAGGACCAGTATAGGCGCTTCGAAGTGAGAACTATCCACTATACATTCTCATTTTTTATCCTCATTTTTAATTTTTATTAATTTTTAATTTAAAGAATCGTATGATTAACATATTAAATAAAATTTTATTATGCTAATCATTTTTGTTATTCTCCACTGGATATTAGCATAATGAGGAATTTTTACTTGATCATTTGACGATATAAATTCACTAGCACCACCCTTATTTTTTATATTTCTCTCGGAATCGAAACTCTATGTTTGAACCTCTGATGCTTAGTGATCAAAGCAACAACCGTGGTCCCTCCATAAATATTGTTTGTTTGATTAATTTTTTAATTCTAGAACTTGCACGATTTCTTGCACAGAACTTATTCGCTAGTTATTTATTGGATATAAAAAATTTATCGTTTCTCTTTTACGTATTTAAATACTTTCATCGGACTTACTGCTTTGATCGAGAAATTTAAAATATTTAAAAATCATGACATTTGATTATTTTCAGTCTTCGCCAATAAATCTTTCACCTTTAAATGCGAATTTTGGACATATTTCTTCACATAATGTCGTTGATGATTCATTGCAAGTGCAGATTGATGTTTCACAATTCAAACAAGATGAATTAAAAGTTAGCATTTTATTTCTTTTCTCAGGTAATCTAATAATTTTCTCCTCTTTGTTGTTCTTTGAGTAAAATTCGTGAAAATTTTTAGCAGTTTCTACAATTTTTTGAGAAACATTTGGTTGTTAATAATTTAGTTCGAATTCTTAAAAAATTTTGAAAATTTTACACAAATTTAAGGCTTTTTTGACGTCGGAAATTTTGTTTTCTTGACTTTTGCCGAAAACTTTTTTCTTTTTGGGTGATATCAAGTTTTCATCAATTTTTTTTTTAAATTTGGAGTCAATTGATGACTCAATAGAAATATAGATAGGTCGCCAGCATTACCCAGATTTTTAAATTATTTTTGATGAACCCTAACATCGGTACTTCGAGATAGGATTAACTACCACTGAGCTTTTTTTTAAATTTTTTTATCAATGGTCTTTATCCAGGCATCTAATATTCATCTGCCATTCCAGAAAAGCCTTTGTATCATTGTATCATTGAGGTGCTTCAATAATAGTTTGCGATGCTCTTATTTTCTCTGAATCTTTTAGTTTGAAAGATCTTATGAGATTATTTCTTGCGGGTTGTTATTGTTGTAAAAACTAAGGATACTTGGTGACTAAATCTCATTTCTTATAATCAGATGAGCCTACGATTAATATTTTTCTTTCGCGAATTTTTATATATTACGATCTCTTTTTTCGAAATATTCCTTATGTTTTCCATTCTCATCATTTCTGGCTAGGCTATTCCCACTAATCAATATAGTTAGGAATTTTTAAAAAGAAGTTCTGCACTTTTTAGATCAGAGAAATCAGATAATTGAATCTTCTTTACGCATATCGAACTTCCATAAAATTAAAATATATATACAAATAAATACAAAAAATCATCCATTAGAGTTCTCATTGGAAATTTTTTCATAATGCAATTTTTTGAGGTATCTGTGGTCGGACAATACGTTATAGTTGAAGCAAAACATCCGGAACGTGAAGATGAACTTGGCTTCGTCGAACGTCATTTTGTTAGGTATTTTGATTCAACGAATTAAATATTTTAATGAATTAAAGTTTAACTTTTTTAATAATTTAACAATTAAAGAATACCATATCTATTATAATTACAGAAGCTATTTTTTTCGTTTTAATTCAGAAAATTCTTTTTACCAAAGAATGCAACTGCTGATGCAGTAAACTGTTTCCTTACTTCTGACGGACAACTTAATCTTTCAGTTCTACCACCACGACCTAAGGTTTAAAAATTTTCTGGTATTAAATATATGTATTTATTATTCTTTTCTCTCCTTCGCTTTTTTTCATTTTGATTGAAGAATCATTTGTGTATCCAAATTGTCCAAAGTTAAATAAAAATCTACCAAAGCTGACTGTTGAAAGAAAATCAGATTAGAGAAGCAAAAAATAAATGTTATATAAGGTTAAATATGAAGTGTATCTACCGCGCCCAATTCCAAAACTGTTAGCCCAACTCTCAGACTTTTAATTTTAAAGAAAGGAAATGAGGCATGTATAGGCAGATATAGATTTTGCCATAGTGGTTAAGTAATAGGAATTTCGAGGTTGGATTCTTAATTATATTTAGCCTAAAATAATATTCAATTTTCTTTCAGTGGACTGAGGATACGTTTTTAAATAATTTCACTAGTGTGCCAAGTTTCATTTGGAAATAAGTCGAGAAAGAATAAGATTCATTTATTTTAGGAAGATGGCATGGAAAGAACAATTCCTATCAAAATGGTCCCAATATCCGGCAAAATGGATGGTGGATCTGAGCAAATTCATTCTCAAGGCCCTTCGATGCCCCAATAATTTTTTTTGTGTATATCTATTTAATTATTTTAAAGTATTAAAGAAATTATTTAATTTTTAATAAATTTTTAATTGCTAAGAATGTTTTTTGTGACAGTTAGATCTGTTAAAAATGAAGAAATGATTATTTTCCTTCATATAAATATGTTAAATTATAAATTAATGAAAATGTTCTTCGCTTACGTTTTGTTTCACGTTAGTAGGCTTCTTCTAACAGCTGTCATCATAACTGGTCAGGCTGGCTTCACTAGCCACAAGGGTAAGGTCGTTTCCAAGCTGCGCAATTTACCGCCATCGTTTACAGTGATAGAAGCCATTCCTTTTTCCATCGTCTAAGTTTGTATATTGCTGGTCCATCTATACTTTTAAATCTTCTCTGACCGTATCAGTCCAGGTCTTGATTGGGGCCACCTCGCTTTTGACACTTTCCATCACAGGGTTTAGCAATTTATTAAACATTTCAAAAAAAACAACTTTCAATTTCTTTCTATCATTTTTTGAACATTCTTTATATTAATACTGGATTATTTCTGTTTTTATTACATTCTTATTAATATATTTTTTTCTTAAAAATGATTCTGAAATATTGCGTTTTCACTTATCAATGTGTAAATGCAAAGAAAAAATAGTCTTATCGAAATAAAAGAAAATAGAAATTTTTTTATATTAAAATTGGAAAAAAATTTGGTTAAAAAATCGTCAGATTTGAAGGGAGTGTAAGAAAATTTTTTAAATGTCTGGTTGATGGTGTTATATTGTTGAAAAAAATTTGGAGGGTTTTATTTTTTCATTTTTTAAGAGTTAAAAACGGAATTTTTTTGTGAAATTTTTTGAATATTGAACAAATTTTGAACAATTATTGCTAGCATCAGTAGCTTACACACTTGTTGAAATCAAGGATTTTATAAATTTGCTTGAAAAACAATATAGATTAGATTTGCGTCTTGAAAGCTTTATAAAACGATATTCAAATTATCTTTTGCTTATAAAAATAATTTTTTTAAACTTAATGGCTTTTAATCCTTCAATACTTATCTGAAGCTTGGTTAGGATACATTTTGCTATATTGCCATAAGTCTCTTGAGCAGAGGGGAAGCGAAATTTTTCCTAGAGATTAGTATGCCGATTCCTCGATGATACTGTATCATATTTCAGGGATCTTTAGGGATTGACAGGATTGCTTTGCTTCAGTCTGGTATTCTTCCTTTCATACCAGAGAATAGATCCGATGAAGATGTATTATGAAGAATAGTGGGTGACATTTGAAGATTTCACCCCGAATACTTCTCTAGGGGATTCTTAAGCTAAATGATGGAGATCGTTGCATGGCTTAGCGGAATTTTATCCGGGATGACAGGTGGCCATTTAACCTGAAAAGATAGATAGATATAACTTCTCTAATGCAAGAAGCATGTATTAGTAATAAGAGGTTTATGATTTTCGGCAAAGGTCCAATCGCGCATTGTGGATGCCATATTTTCCAACTGTGGAGTCCATCATAGCAACATCATAACCTAGATGTGCATTCCAGTTTTCCCGGATTATGATCATGTTTTTCAAGAGAGATATTTCATATAATATTTCGAGCCATTGCAAAACATTACTTTGAAGCAGGCATAAACCATATAGTCGTTAATCGGCTTTTTACCAGAGCAGACCGAGTTTTTTAGATATTGCAGTCGCTGCGTTATTTCGCCTGAGTTATCCAAAGCTCTCAATTATACAGCCAATATTTAAATTTCATAATTGGTTTCAACTTCCAAAATCAGGAAAGTCTTTCGAGAAGCAGGCGGTATTTGTGGAGTGTGGACAGTGGTAGCCCGATTCATAACTTCCATGAGTGCCCATGCTGCTATTGTTAATATCTCGCTGTTATTTCTCGACTTCGAGAAATTACTTAAGCGCGAGTGCTTATTTTATTCTAAAGCCTTCTATTCGTTTTACTGGGCTCGGTTTGCACATATATATATATACCACCTAGAGACGCGTCGGAGAACATGAACGCAGTTTCATAATGACAATGATAGTGACAAACCCTTTCATAGTTCATAGTGAGGATAGGAGTGCAGGTGGGTTTTCAGTAGCCACTTAGATTTTTGATTTGATAACAAGTTTACCACTTTCGAGGGCAATGAGAGTAAAAAAGGGGAAAAAGAATTTTTTTTGATAATTAATTTTTCGTTAATTTTCTTTGTATTTTTTTTTATTTTAACTTAAACGTAAAAAAAGAATTATAACCACTCGAAATTTTTAGAAATTTCGAGAATTTACTTGAGAAAGTATATTGATAAATATTATCATAATCGAATATTTTAATGATCTGATAATGACTCTTAATATTTAACATTTTGATGATCTGATAATGACTGTAAACGTCGCTTAATATCCAGCAAAAGATGATTTTTAATTGAGAATTTTTAATTTTTTAACACAAATTTCTCAAAATAATTTTTAAAAAAAGCGTTCTTTGAACAAATAATATCAAAAAAAAGTTTAAGTCAACAAAAAAATTTTAAAAATGGCTGCCGAATTTTTTCTCCTATAATATAAACTTTTGAGTTTTCGACAATTATTGAAAAAATATCAAATATATAAAGAATAAATGTGATTCTTTTTTACTAAAAATTATAAAAATAATTGCAGTGGAGCCAATATTCACCATTTCTGGTTAAACTAGCTTGCCCGGCTGTTAATGTCGCGATTATTGCAGAATTTAATTTAATTTAAATTCGGATTCAAACTTTTTACGAATAGTCCAAAATCTGGTGATTCACCAGGTTTTAGAACTCCGTTCATTTTATTCTTCAAATTTCTCCACTCCTTTTTTTTTTAAAGAGCCCTCACCATTACTGGTTAAACTCGCTCCGCTGGCTTGTCGCACTGGACAAATGTGGCAGGGAATCTGAATCCCTTGGCGATAGGTGATTCGCCAGCATCACCCGGATTTTTATATAGGTTTATTTCCGTGGCGAATAGAACCTCAGCATCAGCGCTCCGAATTGAGCAACAACCCACTAAGCCATTCTATTCTATTGCAACTGCATTCTCTGAAATTCGATATTTTCGATTTATTTTATATATTTCTTCAGATTCTAATTGGGTTTTTTATAATTTTCAGAATAGCAGTGAGCGTTACTTCGAAATACATTCGAATCTTCATAAAAGAATTTTAGCAACTAAGTGGAGTATTATTCGATAAATCTGCTCTATTGATTGTTTTAAGAGTATAAAAACATATAAAAGTAAAGGTAAAGATAAAGGTGAATTTTTAAGATACATATAAATTTGCAGAAACGAAGTAATTGGCTGCGAAGTATTGATTGGATCACCTCGCTTTTGACGCCAACCATCACAGGGTTCGACAATAGCGAAATGTGCGTCAACTCCTGTGGTGGTCCACGGAGAACGTATCCTAAGCAGCGAAGGCGACCCTCTATGATAATATTACTAATACAGAAGGTGAGCAAAGAAGGATACAATTATACAAAGAAGGATGCGATTTTATCCGCACGATGAACCAGCAAAATGTATCTTAGATATGAGTGGTCAAAGGCAGTTAGCTTATTAATGTCCTCCACTCTCAATGGCCAGATCTATCAGCCATATAGCAGTATCAATAGAGATTATTTTTATAACATTTAATAAAATAATATTAAAAAAAATTTTATATCCACGAAAACATAAGTCTGCATCACAGTGACATTGTGATTCCACAAATATTTTATAAAAAATACGCAGTTTCTAAGTCATTCTCTATTTTTAATTTACAAAGATATAAAATATGGCCTAAATTCATTTGGAAACTGTTCCATATAATTCCCATTCATAAGAAAAGAAACATTTGTGACCCTTCCAGTATAAGCATATTAGCCTAATTAATATACGTTGTTAGAAGAATAGTGGAGAGATGATTTGCAACAATTAATCGAGCTATTTTGATGGCAATCCTCCTATTAGCATGGCTTTTGCACGAAATTTTCATTGGTCAGCGGTTGATAATAGGAAAAAAGTATCAATTGTCTACCTAGATTTGGCATTGAATTATCGTTTTCCACAGCAGATTATTGGTCACCATTAATATTAATAATATTTATATTAATAATATGATAATATTACAGGAAATATTTTGGTCAAACTAATGGGCTGAAATTATAAAGACCTATATGCGGAACTAAACTAAGGATTCATGAACTCATTTTTCCTTCGCACCGCTAATTATTGGAATAGGCTACTGAAAAATGTAATATGTACATCATTCTTAACTATTTTAAAACTATTTTTAAAAAAAAATTGGATAATCTTGATCATCCACGATATTATTTAAAAACTTCCCATTATGCAGGAATTTTGAAGTTTTGGTCTTTCAATATGCAATTGTGTACTAGTAACACATTCTGTTCGATTTATTTTGTCTGTAATTTCCCTATACTTGTGGTATTTCCCATATTGCTAGTTTTTATCATATTTTATTTTGTACCGATAGTATAATTTTCTTCTACTTGGCACCTCATTTGCTTTTGTTAATACCAGCATATGACGCTAGCTGCTTGGTTGTTTTCAAATAAATAACAATATAAAATAAGTAAAATAAAGCTTAAGAAATGACGATAATAATAATGGCAGTATGTACATATAGCAAGTTCACACATTTTTTTATAATATAAAATAATAAATATATAAATAAACTATAATAAAAGATTTTCTGCAAATTCAATAAAAATTAGTTTATTGAGTTCCTGAAAGTTCACAAGCTTAAAACCTTAACCTTTTAGCAATAAGGTTTTAATTTTTTATTAAAAGTAAAGCGTTTAAAAAAATAAGTATTTATATATTTTATCTATAAATAATGCTATAATTAATAATTAGTGTCAAAGTTCGTTATCATCTTCTTATTATATGAGTGAAGGAGGGGGGGGGGGGGGGGGGGGGGGGGGGGGGGGTGAGAGGAAAATGATGCTGAGATGATTTAATTATGTCATTGAGAAGATTTAAGCAATAAAATAAAATATTTTTTGATCTTTGCTCACTTATATCAGCTGTCTTTCCATATGAAATTCACGTGAATAGAACACAATGTGAATTACGGCAATAATAATGACGAAGATGAATTTATTCTCATGCGTATTTGCTATAGGAGAAATATTTATTTTCATAATATGAAAAAATCCATAGATTTAACGCGAGTTCGCGTATAATT
This sequence comes from Dracunculus medinensis, assembly GCA_900625125.1. Taxonomy (NCBI): domain Eukaryota; kingdom Metazoa; phylum Nematoda; class Chromadorea; order Rhabditida; family Dracunculidae; genus Dracunculus; species Dracunculus medinensis. The sequence goes on from UYYG01000107.1 coordinate 17,445, forward strand.
TTTATTCATATTAGCTAATTAGTGGTTAGCATCCGCCACTTTTGCCCATTAGGCTCTGCCTATTGGCAATTAAAACACTTTTGCGATATAGCCACTTGGAAGTGTAAATGTCTCGTGGCCAGCATAGACGAGCAGCTATCTCGTGGGTAGCCAGCATAGACGAGCAGCTATCTCGTGGGTAGCCAGCATAGGCGATGGGTAGCTAGCATTATTTGGATTTTTTAAAGAGAGATTTACCACCGACAGCGACTGAATGATCCTTGTTAAAATAATGATCTGTAATATATTTCATTTTAAACGATTAAATGATTTTTTATGCATTATTTCATTTCATTTTCAATTCTTTGGCAAATATTCCCAGTAAATCTTTTTTTTGAATTGCTTTTTTGAGATGAATTTAACAAAAATATGACCAGAAGAAGAAGAATCAAATAAAATTAGTAAAAAAGAAAAGCATTTCGAATTTAAATTAAATTTATTTAATTTTTAAGTTCTGTCAAAATTTATTTTGAAAGATTCAATTTTAAAAGTTTTAGCTGATAAATGAAGTTTTATAAAGATCTTTGGGAATTTCAAGAAATCTTTGGCAAAAATTATCAGTATGTAGTGTGAGTAAAAGATACTACTGATAAGATTAAATGGTGAGGATTCGCATTTAAATGATTATTCATTAATAAAAATTTGAGTTTTTTTTGACTGTTTCTTTAAAGATAAAATAAATGGCATTAATCCCATTTATCAATCCATTTTTATGAATAAATACTAATTCACATCAAAACTTGGAATTCCTTTTCGTTCAGTCATCAGTTTATAAATTTATAAATTTATTTTTATACTTTATATTAACAAAATTAAATCTTTCTTCCTCGAAATTATTGGAAAATTTTGCGAATTTTTATCCATATAAAATAAAAAAAGAAGAAACAAAGACAAATATTTTTAAAATTGTTATTTTGGTTTGTTTTAAGTCGGGATTTATGACACATAATTTTATTGTATGAAATTACGAAAAATATCAGTTTAAAGCGTGATGTGGAATAAGAAGTGAGTGGTGAGCGCTCACCACTTCTGGCTGCACTGGTGGTTGGTGCAGTTGGAAATATTTGCTTGCGAGTCATTTGGTGAAAAAATATTCGTGGATCATCATCGCCACTCGGAGATGGGCAAAGTAAGGTTTCTAGTTTCAAATTTTGCCGAATATTCCTCTAATAAGTCGGAGAAAGGCTCGTCTTCCATGGATTAAAGTCGTTCATTATTGCAATTGATTCTTCCATTTATGAAATAGCAACCAACTTTGATTCCCATTCCTCAACTCATTCAGTCTACATCCTTGAACTTCTCCTCCGACTGTTTTGCATTTTCCACTCGACAAAAGTTTAAAGAATATAAAAAATTTCGAGGAACAGAAATTGGATAGCAAATTGTAGAGCGAGGACGAATGGCAAAAAAGTGAAATAAAACAAAATTGCGATAGGCGGTTCGGAAAATTTATTCCTTCGCAAATTGTCGCAGTTCCACTAAACTCATTTTAACGTTGCGTTTGCTTGCTCATCGAAAATCGCAAACGACGATGCTCGTTGTCGCATTGCCAAATCAATTATTCTTATTTTTGTTGTTATTATTCTTATTATCAATTTATTTTAAATAATAATTAAAATATGTCGATTAATTTCACGATTTGCAATTCAGTTAGAACTATTTTTTGTTTACTGTTTTCCTACATTCAACAGATTTATTATTTTATTATTTTCGTAAGTTTTTTTCCTTTTCATTTTTTGGTTGAAAAAATGTTTTGATACTTTTAAAGTTTTTAAAGTTTTAAGTTTTAAATTATCTTGAAATATTTTTTAAGTGTTTTTATTTTAAATAAATTTTTTAAATATTTTTTAAATATTTTTGCTGCTTCCTTTTTAATTTTTACTAATATTGAGAATTTCCTCGAAAATTTTCATGTCAAAGATATCGCTTTCGATAAATTTGAAGTTTTTTACTCTTAAAATTTGTATTTTCTAATATTTCATTGCATTTATTTCCAGTATTCGTATATTTCTTAGAAATCTAACAACAATTATTACTACTGAAAGTTATTAAATGAGACGAGTTGATGCTTCATTTCAATAAAAATTTTCTGGCTCTTTGTCCCGCTAGATCTTCGTTTCAGTGTGGGAATACGAGGGGAGCTTTTTTTTCGGGCTGTCATTTGACAGGTGGGTTGGATCTTCAGCACCGCTCGGATAAGAACTGGTTTAGAAGCAGAGTTTGAACTTTGATGCTTAAGACGATAATCTGATAATAATCACTTCGCTGTTTTCTTTCATCTCATTTCCTATGATTTTTTAATTTTGTCTGTTTGCTACATTCCCATTAAATGCCTATTTTATTTTACAAACATATAATTTCAAAATATCGAATATAAAATTGGAGAAATGAACTATTCTTAATGCTTTTAGTGGCCAAATTTGTTTAGTTGATTAGTATTCAACTGTTTTTCAATAATTTTATTTGTATGTTATTTGTACATCCTTTCATATATATATGTATGTTTATAGTTTTTGTCCTCAAGCAATTTCCGGCCTGGAAGGGATCCCTCCTTAAGTTATTCCTCTAACAGCTCTTACTGGTTAGGCTGTCTCTGCTGGCTAGAAAAGTAAGGTGTTTTCAGGGTGCTCATTCCAATGCCATACCTGAGATAACAGAATCCACTCTTTTTCACCGTCTAAGCCTATATATTTTCTGGATCTCCTATATGTCTCTTTAAAATCTCTTCTGCTAACGCAACTTTTAATTGGTACTCCTAGTCGTCACTCTTTGTAGCAACTGAGACCAGTTGAAACTAACCAGTAGAAATGCCAAGTGGTAGTTTAGGTGTTATTTATAGCGACAAAGGAAAGCATTTTTTGCACTGGAAGTTGTGATTTGCACGTGAACCTCAAACAACATAGAATTTTATAGAATTTTTCGATTTGTATGCAGCATTTCCCACTTCAAGTAGTGTAAGTAGTAATATTTAGCGAATCGATTTGATTTCCCGTTGCTCCTCTTTTATAGTCCTCACCATTACTGGCTCGCTCCGCTGACGACGAGGCCTATTCTTCCGAAATATATATTGACGCAGGGGTTGCAGGTCTTGCTTCGTTTTCCATGTTTTTGAGGTCATGCGGCTGTAGCAGATAGTGAGATGCGTAAATTACTGTAGTCGCGACGATATATTTAATGCAAAGGGTATTCGAGCGTTTAATCATGTGAGATTCCGTCCACTTGGCGAATATGTAAGATGTATCTTAAAACGTAGACAGTTTGGACAGAGTTTGGATATCATCACGCGTCCAAAATGCATAAGCGCTTTGGTGTTCCACGCAGCCTCGACCTTCCCTCGTGCATACTGAGTAGTTTGACAATTGCTTGACTTCATTAGAGGGCAAAGTAGCTCGAGAACTTGTACAGCCGTTTTCAATATTGTTGTGTCCGAGCTTGGTTCGCATATTTTTCGCATATATCGTTGGGTTAAGAAAACGCGAACGCCGCTTACTTGACCCATTCGTCGATAGAATCATTTAGGGATTGCAACTGTTAGGACAGAAATTTTATAGGAAAAGAATCAATTAACTTCCTCGCTGTTTATTATTTTTGGTTATTCTTGGCTATAAGGAGTTCCGTTGTTAATTAGTATGGTTAGAAATTTTTTAGAGAGTTAGTTGGGGAATTGAGGATTGGTTGGTTTTTGAAATTTCAAAGTAAATTCTCATTTTCACACCTTTTTTAATACCAATATTTATTTTTTAAAAATAAAAGTCTCAAATTTAGAAATTTTTATTGCTCAAACTAATTTCTTGGATCGCTAAAGATTTAGGTTTGCTTCTTTGCGATCAAATGGGATCAAATGAAGTCTTTTTAAAAAAAAAATGAACCTTACTTTTACATTTAAGAATTTCAGTATTTATAGGATTTGTATTAATAAGAATAATTTAGGCTTTGGGTGAAATAATAATGAACGGACGAAATCGAAAGATGCTGGTTTGTGAAGGCGAGAATTTCTTAAAGCATGGATATTTTATGCAATCATTTAATTTATTATACTTTTTTTTCAAGATGATTAGTTATCGTTTACACTGTGCTATTCAGAGAGCTTCAGCATTTGTCGATAAAAATGATTCAAACAGGTAATTTCTTTATTTCTTGCATTTCAGATGGTCGGTGGTCAAACAGATCCACGATTCTCAACAGGGTTAAGGTTCTTTTTGTCGGTTGGCTTGGCAGAGTTAGTTGTTATTTGGTGGTCATTAGTCATTTCTGATTTATTGAACGTTGTTTTAATACGTTACAAAATTTAGCTCCGTTTTAGTTAATGCGATTCTCGATTTCATTGAAGTAAAAGTATTTTCTATAGAGAGTGGTATCATGATTGGACATTTATGGGATTCTACTTATGACACCAAAAGTTGATCACTTCAATCATAAGTGCTGAAGTTGAAGGAAAAAATATTGAATTTTAAGTTAATGAACATGGTGTTAGGCTGCACCTGATTGATTTTATTAAATGAACATGGCGAGGGGTGAAGTTATAGCGCAGAAGGCTATATAATAAGTAGGTTTAGTAGAAATAATATCCATTGAATATTTTAGCTACAAACTGATACATTTTGACGATAACTGACAATCATTGAGTTCAGAATGAACAATGAGGATGAATTCCGAGAGATGAAGCTTAGAGAATTCCTTAAAATTGAAACAATTGGTGAAGGAGCATTCGGTAAAGTTTATCTTGTAAAAAGTGATCGAAATCGGAAAACTTATGCCTTAAAGGCCATTAATAAACGACTCATTCTGAATAAAAAACAACAAGCACATGTGATATCAGAACGAAATATTCAAATGTCTTGCGATTGCAATTTTATTGTTAGGTCGGTCATTTTATTTTTCATCAGGTCGTTTACTTTTGTTTCCAAAACTTAAAACGATATAAACTGGAAGATGGTTGGTCCATTCTTGCTTTGCAGGTCGAGCAACATAAGTTCTCATCCTGCTTGTTTGACGAGGGGAGTTTGTCATCAAAAGTGAAATCTCCATATGATGCTGACTGTCCATCTATATTTTAATTCTTAAGATTATTCTTTGGCCAAATCCTTATTAGAGTGCTTAGGAAATTGCTAATAGTGTTCATAGTTTCACTCTCTCCACTAATTCGAGCTATTTTTTCAGGTTACATCGAACGTATCGAGACAATCGTAGTATTTATTTATTGATGGAATATTGTATTGGAGGTGAATTGTGGAAATTAATCAAAGAAAGGTTTGTTTCTTTGTTTTTTTTTCAAATTTCTTGAATATTTTCTATTTTTCGGAAAAAATAGAATTTCATTTTTTGACGTAATAATTTCTTTATTTTTTGTTAAAAATTTATCAGTTGCTAATTAAATTTCTTGTATGCTCAGTTCCATTTAAAATTTTTTTGCGACAGATCGTTTTTTTACAAATTTGAAAAAGTGCGTTTTATTTGATTTAATTTTCAATTCAGTTTAATTAATAAGTTTCTAAGTTAGGTTATTTCAAAATCAAATTCGAAATTAGAATTTGATTAGAGAAAATGGTTTTTTTCGAATGAATGGTAAATAAATGTAAATAGATGATAGACGCTTACCGTTCCTCAGGCAAAGGATAGAAGTACAAGTGGGCAACCAGCACTTGCTGGGTTTTTTCATGATAGGTTTATTGGAACAGGGGCCGAATCCTTGCCCCTTAAAACGACAACGCGATATTATAAATCATCGCCAATTCGACGTTCTTCTCAGATTTAATGAATGAGAAAAATTAAGACTTACTTTTTCGTTGATGAAAAATTTTTTAAATTTCAATTTTTAGAGGTCGTTTCGATGAATTAACAACTCGTTATTACTGCGCGGCTGCACTTGAAGCACTCCAATACCTTCATAATCGTTCGATTGTTTATCGGGATCTAAAACCAGAAAATATGCTTTTACAACTTAATGGAACACCTAAATTGGTTGGATACACATTTTTTAATCGTATTCATCGCATTTCATTTGTTTTCCCTAATTTTTTTCTCTGAGCTGTTATGAATTTCAGAAAATACTATTTTATATGGTAAATGTAGAAGCGAACTTTTGATTTTGATTAATTTACAATTATTCTTGGATATAAATTTAAGAATTTTTACATTAATAACCAAATATCAAAGAGTTTGTTCGATTGAAGAACCACCGCAATTTGTAAATAAAAACTTTAATACAAGTAGTTTTATAAAATTTTTGTTTTTAGACAGATTTTGGTTTTTCGAAAATTCTTGGTGGAAATGGAGGAAAAACATGGACTTTTTGTGGCACTACAGAATATTTGGCACCTGAAGTGATATTGAATAAAGGACATGATACCGCAGTTGATATTTGGGCATTAGGAATTTTCTTATACGAATTACTAACCGGAATGTTCGTCTTTTTCGAATTTTTTCTTCAAAATAAAAAATAATTTTTGCATAATTTTGTTAGATTTTAATTTGACTTTGAGAATCCATGATCTTCTTAAACGCAATCATTGAATTTGCTTATAAATTCTTGCTTTTTTTCACATTATCATCAAGGTTTTTAAAATTCGTTCGTCATATTAATTCTGTGGATTTGTTGAACAAAATAATTTTCAGGCCACCGTTTACAAGTTCAAGTTCAGAAAAAATTTACCGAACAATACTGATTGGTTTCGATCAGTTATTATGGCCAAAATATATTTCGAACGATGTAATCAGTTTAATTCGTAATTTATGTTGTCATAATTTTGAACAACGTCTAGGATATCGAAATATAGATGAAATTCGTTCTCATCGGTGGTTTTCAACGTTTAATTTTGAGTCATTTAGGAACTCGTCAATGACACCACCAATTGTTCCAACGGTTTATATTTTTTATAATTGCTTTTATAAATTATTTTCGCAAAAATTTTTAAGTGTTTCTTAGATTTTTAAAGTTTTCACTCATTCTTAATAAATTATTGTGAATTATTTAGAGAAATTATTGCGAAATTTTATCACTTGTATTCCTATTTTTAAATGAACCTAAAAACACCATGCTAGTCATTCTTTTAATCAAAAGTAATATCGATATCATTCACGAATAAAATCAGCAGAAAACTAATTTGTTTTATATTTACAGATGTCATCAGCCGACATTCGATCTGACAATGAGTATATAGTATCTGATGAGACTGTAAATTTTCTTGAAAATACTTGGGATAGCCAGTTTTAAATTTATAATTCGAATTGGCGTAAAGAAGTTTTTATTCAGTTTTTGGCATAAGTCGTCAATCCTTTTCATCATTTCGTATGATTTTACTCAAAACTGTTGGTTATCGATATTATTTCATTTTTCAATGAATCTTTAATTTTCATTAGCTATTTCAGAAATACTTTTATACTTAAATTAACAAAGCCTGAAAATTTTCCGTATATTGTTAGCTTTTATTGGCCTAATGCATTATTGAAGATTATTGATCAGTGTGAATTCCTATGATCAAAGGGTTGAGTTAAGTATGTATTTTAATTTGCTATAGTAATTTTAATAAATATTTTACTTTTTTATTATATAAACAAATTCATTTGAGCATGTGATGTGAGAATATAAATTTTTGCATGCGAATTATTTTTACTTATATAGCTTGTCTAATAAATTCTTCTAGGAATTTGTCATTGTCTTATTACCATTAACATTTACTATTCAAACTTGATTTGATAAATCGAATTTTTTTTACTATAATTTTATAAATGAATTGTTGATTCTTCCATCTGTATTGTAATTTTGTAAGTACCATTTTCGAATCTTTAAGATAAAAAGAAAAATTGGACAAAATAAATCCTTGGTGGACTTTACCACTGAGCAAGTGTCATCACTAAAAAAGATAAAATTTCCCGTTTTAAATTTCCCATTTGTTTCGCAGTTCCTTTGTCAAAGTAAATCGCAAAGATTCATTTAACATTCATCTAAAAATATTTATAATGAACGAAAAATAATTGAGAATATTTTTGATAGGGAGACGACATTAAGCATTTCAAATAAATATATATTCTGTTTAATTTAGTAAATATGAAAATATTGCGGACAATTTCGGGCTCTAGAAATATTGCTAACCATATTTAATGGTAGGGCGTAACGAATCTGGTGCTTTATGTGATTTAACTTTGATTTCAAGAGTAGCTGATGAGAGTTGCTGATCAAATAATGGTTGAATTCGGGGTGCATATTCGGAGGATGATCGTCGTTTAGTTTTTTTTCGTACAACTGTTTGGAAAACTGGGCCCTAAAGAAAGGAAAAAAGGCTGTGAAACTTAATCAACGCCAAAGTATTTTATAATGAAGAAATATATATTATTGAAGTTATTGAAGAGCACCTGATCATCGCTTCTTGGACGATTCGTCGCGGGACTTGGAGTACCAACAGAATAATTGTATATACTACTCACTGGAGAAATATTCCTTTTAGAATCTTGATTGGTTACTGAAAATTCTGAATTTTACATGAATTTCAGGTTTTTGAGAAGTCGAAATTCCAAATAAAATTAATATACGGTCTTCCAATCTCCGCAGCATATGTTAACCATCAAAACAGGGATATTCAATAGGATATTAAATATGCATTAACCTGGTTCGAATAGGTCATTTTCATAAAGAGTTCCTTTTCCATTTATAGTATTCGTTTCGCAATCCACCACAACTGTTTCATATGACATTAAAATATATAACTTTGGTCCAAATAAAAATCCAAGTAAAATAATCGAGCAAAGAATTAGTTCAATTACAACTATACTATCCTTAAAATTCATCAATTTTTTAGAATTTAATTAAATGGAACACCTTCGTAATTAAATACAAACCTTAAACAATACTGGTGCAAAATTATATGCTATCATCCATGCCAACCATATAAATATACAAGTAAGTGACGCCAAAAATAACCATTTGGTTTCCTGTAATCAAATTATTTTAAATGCAATAGTAAACTATATAGGGATATAATCGTTGAATGTTATGTTGCTCTGAATAAGATCGAAACTATCATATCATAAGTTCGGCCCTTGGCCTTGATAGAAGTAAGAATATAACTATCACTGAAAATAAAACAAGTGATGCAGGAGGTCCACCTGTACTTCTATTGCCAAATGAATTTTTGGAGAAGGATCCTAGTAAAGATTTTTAGTATAGCCGAACCTGAAATGATGGTTACTATTTGAAGCGCAAAAAAAACAAATTAGGATCGAAAAATTACCTCATAATTTCTCTTGATATTTCTATTTCTGCTATTAATAAAAAACGACAGAGCGAGTAATATTACAACATAAGCTTGCGATGTTAAAAATTCCAAATCACTATAGGCACAAACTGGATGATACTGAGGTCCATTTAGTACGATGTTTAATACATATTGTTGAGCCAACCATCTTAAAACTTTTTATGCAAATAATGATGATCTATCGTGCAATAGGAGGAAGACTTGTCTATTAAAGAAAAGATTAGTAGGTCACCTGAGTGAAAGAGCAATTTGAACTCCAATCACAAAAAGTAATAAGAGCCAATAATTCCAGTAACTTATATAACCAATAGTTGAAAAACCAAGAGTTTCAGCATTTTTGAGTTGAGTTGCTTTTGCAATCATAACGCCGAAACAAACCGTATAACCAATCGAATGAAAAACCATTCTTAATCGGCAAATCTGTAAATTTATTAAATTTATTTTCAATTTTTAAAATAGATTTCCAATTTCTTTAAACGCAGTGGTAATCCTTGCAAGGTCCAGTCAACTTTTTTCGAAGGAAATAGAAAATTTAATATCGAAGAAAAACCTTTTTTCGCTCGAGCTAAAGTGATGAAATTTTTTTTTTCAAAATTTACGGTTTATTTTATGGTTTTATAAATATCAATTTATTATTTGTTAGGTGTGGCAAATTTTTGTGACCAACCCTTTGTTCATAGTAATTTTACAAAAAACGAGTAAAATGAATAACTTACGACGTCAGATGGATCCATGATAAACAGATATGCCGAAATATTAAGTATAATAACTCCAATTAACAACGATATACCTAATGATTGATTTCCTTTCACAACTCTTAAGTACATTTTAACACAGACTAATACAACTATTGATATCGCTGTTATTAACGTTATGGTTATTAACGTTAATAGAACATAATTCCATACGCGTCGATTCGAATAACCCAAATCCGCCGACAACTTAAATTAAAAATTATTAAGTAAATTGTTGAGCAATTCATTGGTATAATCTACATTTAAATTAGCCGTAAATGCATAAAAATATATGAATAAAGCTTACTGAAACATAATCTCGATTAGTGACAGAATTCGCAGGCTGACTTCGTATATATGATCCACTAATAGAAGGTGAATCATCTGATAAAACTTCTGTACGTTTTTTATAACTCGAACGACATTCGCAAGATGGTGGTACACAAAGAGACACTACTCTGAAATTAGAGAATCTCTTTAAAAAATAAGATAATTAAGAAATTGCTTCCGAGACTGAAAATGAGACAGAAATTTGCGCCTATTTTACGTAATATAATGAAGAAAAAACTTTACGTTTTTGATAATATTTTATTGGAAGAATGAAGATTGGCTAAAAAATCGAAATATTGGTAATTTTCACTAAATTGAAGGCCATTTTTGAATGACCAATTGCCAATATTTTTATAAGAAAATGTACCTGAAAAGAATGTGTTATAATTAATTAGATTAAATTCAATCTTTAGCTAATTTGGTCAATAAGCTTAGCCACAAAATTAATTTCTTGACTTGATAATTAACCTCCAATATCAGGAAGAAATTCATATATGTCGAAGGCATCTTCGACTTGAGTTTTCCTTAGTGCATTTAAAATCTGTTTCTTTCCCTTAATATAAAATTCATTGCATATTCCTTTTTGTTCCGGACAGAGTTTTTTATAAACTGAATCCACAGCAAAGAGATATTTTTCGAGCATTACGGATAAATAACCGCTTCTAGTCATCCTGCCTATAATTTTTCATGTAATGTTGAAAATGATCGTGGAAAGTTATCATAAAAATGCTATAAAATAGAATGCTATTTTATTTTAAGGATCTCGAAATAATACGGTTGAAGTTCACCTAAACTTGGAATATCGAGTAGTTCAACACCGGTACACATATTTCCGCCATAGCGTTGGCGATTTGCGGCTGATAATGCACACTGCCACTGATTTTCGACATAATCCCAGTACCACGGTTCCGGAAATGTCAACGGTGTTATTGACTCTATCCACTGACGAAAGTCATCTCGAATTTTATCCTATAATTGTGACTTTTAAAATCAAATCTCGAGATAGCGGCTGCTGCAATCAAAAGAGATCACCTTAGGCTGTATGGATAGTGTCCCAACAAAACTTGCTATGTTTGATGGATCAGCTAAGTAAAAATCATGACCGTTTCCAAGAACAATATGAATTCGAGATTGGTATGAATCTATAAATATCTTGCAGAAATGCGATTGTTTTTCATGACTTCTCTCTAATAAGCGAAATAATGAGATTAAAGAAAAAAAGCAACCCCTTCGAAATCTAGCGGCAAAGAAGTTAGCTGTATCTAGAGCAGTGGCGAAAAAAAGCGTGACATTGGTAGCTGAAGGTGAAACTGTGTTAGGTATATTACTGCCAATAATTCTTACTACTGCAGCTATACAAATTCCACGATTGGTCGCCATTTCTTCAAAGTGCCGAAATGCCGCTTTTGAAGTCATATCCTGTAAACGCATAAGGTGCTATTTTTAGCCAATTTTCTAGAACCTCGCATTGCAAAAAAAGAATTTTTAATTTTTAATATGTTTCAAAGTCCTGAGAGGCAATAAATAATAAAAACCTGCTCAGAAAGCACAACTGTAACATATTCCCAGTGAAATTTTTTCAGAATTTTTACGAGAGCTATTGCTTGGTGTTTATTTGATGGCATCGTTGTAAATTTGTCTATGGAATTAGATCGGTCCGAATTAAATGAAAGCAAAACATTTTCGCCAAGAGTAAATAATTCTTCGATTGCATTATTAGCCACATCATTAACTGCTGATAAATGGCCTTAAAATTTCCATTTATAATTCTTAAGACGAAATTTTATTTTTTTGGCAAAAATGAACAGATACGTAAAATATGAAATATTTGTCATAATATAAATTTTATTAAGTTCAGATTTAGCAAATATAGATTTTACTAATTTTTCGATCGTTATTTAGCGGACAAAGAATAACCATTAATTTAACCATTCATTAATAGAAATGAAGGATTGTTGTGAAAATTTCATGCGATTATGAAAGAAAGAGGAAAGGATGCGTTGAAATAATTTTCAGTATATAAATATTCAGTATATACTCTTTTTCTCACCAAATATAGATCCAGGAACTAATGTGATATTTCTTTCTGCTTGCTGAAATGAAAAGCAATGATTTTCGCCTAGTAAAATGGTTTCAACGGCTCGTCGCGCAACTGTACAAGAATCTGCAAATATTACACCGAGATCTAAATTGCGAAGCAAATCATTTTCTCCATACTTTTGTTGAAAAGTTGACACCTAAATTAACAATAAAAAATGATTAATAAAAGTATTAAATATACACAGTGTATAAAATCATAAAATTTAGTCACAAAAATTTTAAGGAATATTTTTAGACTTCTTTTGAACCATTATAAACTGCATGATATAAGTTAAAATATCGTCAAAAATTATTCTGAGAAAAAATTTTTGTGCTTTCATGGTTCGGTAAGAAAAGTGTTTTGGTACCTATATGAAACAAATTAAAGCCCAACTTGCAATAAGCGGTGATTGCTTTAAATTTCGCACAATAGAAAATGGAAAACTACCGTATAATAAAAAGCCATAGGAATAGAAATATCGAAATTTCCGATTAATTCACAGGAATGTCCTTCGCGAAAATCAAATAATCCCATGAGATAAACTGGATATTCTTTGGGTGTCAGCAGAAAATATCTCTGTAATGAGCAAATTATTTGACAGATCTCAACAAAAAACTTCCGATAATTTAGGCTTATTATCATTTATCCTCGCTGCAACAGTGGCTTAGTGGTAAGATGATTGTTATGGAGAATGAGGGATGGTTCGAGTTCGAATTGGAGGTCGATGCGTACGTTTCGTCGAGACCAATGTCCTTCGAGGCCCATCGAAGGCAGAAGTGGCGAAAAAGGGTCAGTGAGTTGTTGCTTAGTTTGGACTGCTGGTGCTGAGATTTTACGTCTGGGTAGGAGTAAACTATTTTTAAACTATTTTTCAGAAATCTGAATGCTGTTAAAATTTTTCTGGTCTGATAAGCCAGCAGAACAAGCCTAACTAGCAATATTGGTAGAAAAAAAATCATTCAAATATTTTTGAAATTGCAAGATCTGCTAATTTTATAGATAATTCAAATAAAGAATTTATTTCAAAGAATACATTTGGTTTTGCTTGCACTGTATAATGACATTTTCCGCAGAATGACCGGTACGGTGGACAAATAGAGCGAATTTTTCGCACACGGAGGTTGTTATTGACAAAACGCGATTGTCGTCCTGTTTCATATTCGATAGACTGGAAGCATTAAAAATGAAATTGTTGATTTCGAAGAATTCTGATTCGAAATTTAATTCCAATTTTAAATTTAATCAATAATACGTTTGAAATAAGCTCGATTTTTGTGGCAATTTTAGACTTGCTTTAGCGATTATTGGCCCATAAAAATCATCATTAATAAGTTCGATTCCTTCAATGATAATTCCACTGGAAATAAGGATCGATTCATTTAAGCGATAAAAACGAAGTCGTTCTTCATTCAGATCTTCCACATCTTCACTATTAAATTCATAAATCAATGATTCGAGTTCGAATAGAATTCTTTTAGTGCATTCCGATGATAGTTTCTCGCTGAAAAAAGATTCAAGGAAATTCGAGGATTGATTTTGCTTAGAAAATAGATGCCTATATCTATTGTGGATTATCTAAAACAAATGCACAAATTATTTTTCTACTGGCAAGTAGTTTTTTTCAAATATGAGGAATTTTTAAGCGCTTTTTCTCTCAAATTTTTTTCGTTCGATTGTGTTTCACGGCAAAAGTATACCATATAAAAAATAACACAAAAATCATAAGTTTCCACAAACCAGATTTTTTTATCTTTGGAATTAGATAATTTAGCTCCAACTGCTGCAAATCCATATGCAGCACGAATTGCTGGTTCAACTGACGTAGCTTGTTCATATTTGGATTTGATCATGTTAAGATCCAATTTAGAACAATCAATTTTATTTTCAAATCTGCTAGTTGTGCAGTTGTGCACCTGTATATAGTAAAACATCCTTTATTAGCTGAGATATTGAAGAAAACCTTATAATCCTTGCATCTCAAAACTTTGATGAGTTGGTTATTGCTCACATTGACTAGTAAGGTGAAATTCTGCACAACTATTCTATTCAAGATGAACGGTCAGACAGATATTTTAAAAAACAGAAATAGGATCCAGAATCTGAGTCAGGTAATATTGCAATCCACTATAGCTTGTTTTGATAGCTTATTGCTGAGCTAATTTTAGATTTCTTTATATGAAAATTTTAAACCTTTTGAACATAGGCCGTCAAAAGGAAATAAGACTGATATTTATCCTTGATAACTCGCTGAAAATATTCACCAAACTGGAAAAATTCTTTTTGCTTTTGTTGTAATATTATGGCCTGAAGTATCGTTAATTTTTCATGAACTTATATAATCCAAATAATATTGAAAAATTGATAAAAATTTTAAAATTATAATTGAAGAATTTAGCATCCAAATTTATAGAAAAAGATTTAAAATATCGCAAAGAAAGCAGATAAAGCCAAAATATTTGCGAATATTTGAATTTGTTTAAGTTTTTGACGATAATCTTGTAATTACCTGAATTTTTATACCATTCATTACGATATTTGATTGTTCTTGTGGAGAAAGTCTATCTGAATCAGGTAATATTGCAATCCACAATTTATCACGTCGTAAAGCGTTGGCTTTTGTTAACAAATCAATTAACTGAAATTCATCTTATGAGATGCATATAGTGAAGTATTTAAATCTTAAGCTGCTAGATGGTTGGCTATTGGCCCATTGAATAATGATAGAAAAAACAATTGCCTTAAATGCTAATTATAATGACTATGACTATGATAATGATAATTATAATTTTACCTGATGCTTATTTATCAGAGATAAAATGATTTGACTATCAGAGTAAGAAATAATGTCGAAAAAATTTGGATCATCCAGAGAAACTATTTCAGACACGAAAACTTTTTTCGATTTTATTTGATGCACTAGTCGTGAAATTGATTGTATTTGAGTTCCATCGTCGACTATACAAACCAAATCACTTTTCAGAATCTTCATCAATTTAAGAAAAACCTAAATTTTTTTTCGAGCTGCAATCAAATTGAAATTTTTTTGCTTATTATTTTTTTAAATACTAATTTGATGTGTTTGCATCATTATCAATGCTTCATTCAAACTTTACAAGTGAAACTGAAAAAAATAAATGAAAAAGTTAATTAGTTACTAAAAATTGCTAAAAATTATTTTTTTTGTAGTGGCAGTGGTAACTTACTTCAATGAATACTGAAAGCGTTGGTGCAGTAGTTATGAAATTATTGATGCCATTGTTAATAAAAGCTTGTGCAGATGAAGTGCTGTAAGTAACGACGGGAATGGATAAGGACTTTATTGATGATGCCACAGCATTGGCAGATTCATAATCTTTTGGTGATAAAAGGCCTGGAAAATAAGTTTATTAATAAATAACAAAACGCGACACTCTAAAAGAAATCCTTGTTTTAGTTCGAGTTTGTTGAGGTAGTTTGCTTTGAGCTAAAATAAAAAACCGAGTAAAATTGGAGATAGCCTTCGTCTCTTTGTCTCTGAAATGCATTCTTCGGGTCCAAGATATCCTAGGGAGTCCAAAAACCTTGTTGTTTGAAACAATGCTTCTTTCACTCGCGAACATGAATCTCCGGCATAAAGACCTGCGATTTTTTAAAAATACTATAGTCAAATTTTTAATGCTTATTGAATTTACAAATGACTTTATATGTATTTTGCAAAGTCGACATAAAAGTCGATACCAGTAAATAAACTTGCTAAACTTTTTGTTTTCAAGTAATGTAAGAAAAAAGACAAAAAGTTCAGCAAGTTCGAAGATCAAATTACTCAAAAAAATGCAACAGATTACAATGATGCAACTACAAACTCCTGCGTCAATAATATTGGCAATACCGGCATGCTTGATTTGCTTGCTGCACATTTCGTGAAAATAGTTATATTTTGGTTTAATGAATAAAAAAACCCACCTTTTATAGATTAAAACTAGTTTATAAAATGATATTTACAAAATACGAACAGAATGAAATGAAAAACAATATATATTTTACAAAAATTTGTTATGGAGAAATTGCCCAATAAAATTTGCTATAAAATATTTCAAATTTATAATCAGAATCATTCGAATGAAATAACAAATTTACCAATTTTTGCTTGACTGTTATTCGAATTTTGATTCCAGTATGTTAATGCCCACTGAATCGCGACAATATCTTGTACAGTACTTGCTTCTAGTTCAGTACAATCCTTACCATGTAATGGAAATGCACCTCCTATTTCATACTATAATTTTTCACATGATTATAAAGGAATATATATATATGTATGGTGGCAGAATTATAATATTAAAATACAAGTTCCGTTTTAAATAAATAAAAGTACCTTAATATTATCAGGTTGTATTCGAAATGCATCGAAAATACTGCAAAGTGATGTATTTGGAATACAGCCACAGTTTAGAAAGAAAAATGTAAAAATAAGTGCAATTTTATAAATATACTCCATATTTGGTATACATCACTGACAATCACTGATAATTTGTTGATAAAATGATTATTTTACAAAATACATCAATAGACTCCAAATAATTTAGCTTTTTACATAATTACTGCAAAATATCTGAAAATAAATTTAAAATCTTTAAGTTTTTAAATAAAGTTATTTTTAAAAGTCTCTTAAATTTCATAGAATAATACGAATCACATTCTTATCAGTGCAATTTATACAAAAAATTATAAAAATTGCAAAAGAGGCTTAAGATACAGTGGAAAAATATCTCAACAGTTACAGATTTACAAAATAAAAATGCAAAAAAAAGCCAAATATATTGAAAAGATGATTAATACTACTTTTTCTTATTAATAGCAGTGATTTTCATTAACATCACGAAAATATTTTTCTAAACATTCTCTTATATATATATAAATAAATATGGAAATGGAAAGGAATGAATTAATTATAAAAATGGAATGAATGAATGAATTAAGTGGTCTTTCGAGTCGGAAAATAAGCTTACCTGAAAAACAACAGATTTAAATCTATATTTAATAAAGCTTAATAGGAAAACTGAACGAATGAAGGTAAAGGCGAATTGAATAAGTTTAAATCGCTGATCTAAACTATACGACTATTGAAGGATAAGGATAAGACTATTGATAAAGATTAACGACTATTGAACAACTATAAGGTAAATTAAGAAAAATGTTCAATTTAGCTTTTCACTGATAAATTTGATAAAGGATAAATTTAATTGAATTCAGTGGAAATATTCAATATTATTTAAAATCGTTTCGAAATTCGTGCCGAATTTCATCATATAAAAGGCACTAAATAAAGTTTTTATCGGAAAAATGAAGAATCACTAAACTGCAATCCAGTTTTCCTTACGAAACGAATTAACATTATTACGAACAATGTATTATCGACACAAAATTTTATAAAAACGGCGAGAAAGATATCGAAGAAATAATTTGTTTTGCTGAAAACGACCCCACTTACCCCGCGTTGTTCAGTAGCGGATAAATAGTGATTGAAAAGTCATAACAAAAATTAATGGAAACTGTAATATACTTGCTACTGTTATTACTACCGTATGTATGGATAGAAATTGTGGCTCACCCGTTATTTATAGGCTATTCAATCATTTTTTCCACTGATTATGAGCAAGGTCAAGTCATTAATACTTTTACGTTATTTAAAGTGCAATTTTGCTTCATAAATTCCTAAAAAAAGAAAAAAAATTTACTTATGAAAAAGCGAAAAAATAAAGAACTGAATGTTAAGAAAGAAATAAAGTTAGCATTCATCAAATCTAATTAGATTAGCTCCGCTGACTATTAGCGCAGTTATAAATTTTTACCAGGGTGTCACATGAGAGGAATACAGATGGGTCGTCGATAGAACCCTTTTTAATAACAAATTTATTCCTATTAAGGCAAGGATCGAGTCTGAGAATCGAGGCAACCATACTGCTCGACTGTCGCTGCCCATAAAAATTGGAAAGTGATGATTGGAAGCAGAAAATTTATTTACAAAAATTTTTTAGAAAAATTGGCAGGAACGAGCTAATTGTAAAACGCTGTAAGAAAAAATGGAGAATTTTCCTATTGGCGAAAACTTTTGAGAGAAGAAATAATCGCACGTTGAAATACTTTTTCCTTACCTTTTTATAACCATGGAAAAAAAGTGATAAGAAATATGCTTCGATGGCATTCATTTCAACGAAAAAAACTGCCTAAAATATTCCATAGAGTTCAGCGATTTTACAATTTTTGTTTCATTTTTGTTGAAGTATAATGAGTCAAAAACGATGGAAATGAGATAAAATAGTGCATATTTTTTAGCTGAGCATGCGACAGCTAAAGTTTATTCTATGATTCTAAAATTTTATTTAAATTTTATTCTTCTCCGTTTGCTTATATTAATTTTTCTATTATTTATTTTCTTTATAAAAACTTTATTATAAACAAACGGGAGAATAACTAAAAAGTAGCAGTTTAGGAGAACATCGTTGGTTCATCTTAGATGGCATTTATTAGCTAGCTTTGATAATCCCTTAACAAAATAAGACTTTATAGGTCTTAGGACCTGGTGTTAATATATACTGGCAAAATATAATATAAAGTACAAAAGAGTTACAAATATATAAAGTACAAAAGAGTTGTCGGATAAACTTTTTTTAAAAAAGTGGAAAAAAAGCGATTAAACTCAAAAAATTCCATTAATCCACATCTGCATTCATAAATAACTTGAAATTATTTGATATTAATATTTTTTCGACTAACAAAATAATACATTTTATGAGAAAATGAAATTTTTTTTTTTTGTGACTTCGTTTTAATGATGATTTTTAAATTAAGTGAATAATAACAATAATAATAAATAATAAAAAATAATATCAAAAACTTTCAACGACTAATTGTCATAAAGGGGAGGAGAAGAGTAAACACATTTTGAAAAAAACGCAATTATTTGTAGAGTAATCAATTTCATGAGCTATAAATGGCATGAAAATCAAATAATGAAATAATCGCAGATTACTTTTATTGGAAGAATGAATTAAATTAAAAAGTGGAATCTAGGTGGAATCCAGTAGATGGAATTAATCTTCAAGGTTCACTTCCTGATCAAAGTGACCCACCTGTATTCGATCCTTAAGTGACGCTTTGGTGAGGTGAACCTTATTAGCCAGTAGAATCAGAAATGGAGTGTCATTTATGCACTCAGAATACCAATAAGAAGAAATTGCACAGCTACGGTAAAGCAAGTGGAAATAAATAGTTACTGAATAAATGATAAATAAACTTGAAAGAAGGACAAGAGGATTTTTGAAATTTTCGTCTAATTCAAGATATTTTCTATATTTTTCATGCAAAAAAAATGAAAAAAATCAGATGGAATTCATCTTTTATCTATTATATATACTAATTCATTGTTAAAATAATTTTTTGATTAGCAATCATTTTAATGTAATTAACCGATTTTTCTAAATTTCTAAAATATATTTTATTGGAAATTTTAAAAAAATTTATCGAATTTGGCAAAAAATGATCGATTGGTCGAAAAGAAATTATTTTTTAATTTAATCATTAGAATTTACTAAATACTTTGTTGATCATTATAGTAAGAAATTTTTGTTGCTTTTTCCTAAATTAACCGCGAATACTCAAAAAGTTTTTAAATAGATCGTCATATGCTTCCTTCATATCTACCATTTTTTGAAGAAGATCGAAGCAAGAACATGTTAATAAAATCGATGCCATGTTTTAATATATGATATATCTTATCCATATCCGATATCTGACATTATTCAGCGACTATCACAATGAATTTATCTTCAGCAGATGAATTGTATATCTAAAAATAGCGCATTTTATTAGAGCTTTGCTTTAATTAAAGAAGGAATTTCATAGATGTACTAAAAGGAAACAGTAACTTCTAAAAATTCAAAAAAAAAGAAAACATCACAAAATGTCTCATATAATGAAACAATATTAAATATTAGAATTAGACATTTGTCGCAAAAAATCCGTTAAATATTTGTCAAATAAAGATTTTGGAATTCTGGATTTGGTTCTGCATTTCGAAGCACTCTAACAGCTGTGGGCAATGAACTTTTGGCGATTTGGTGTCAATATTATTTTCGCTTTTCTCAGATGTTTTTTCTTAAATTTCTCATTAAATTATGATAGTCAAAGAAATAATTCATCATAGCCATACTGATCTTAAGTGAATTATTCTCTAAAAAAATGTATCACAATATAATAATCTTAAAAACTTCATATATAGTTTGATGTAATTAATTTTAGGTCACATGGAAAAATTTTTGTGAAATCGATTTTTTCAAAAAAACCATTAAACTAGTTTTTTAGAATGGTAGAGACATTCTCGATATAATATCTCAATTTTCTTATCTTACCAGTTTTGTTGATGAAATATATAAATCTCCTCTCAAGTGCAATTCTGGATAGGCTAATAGTCGTTTCAAAATTAAAAGTTTTTCAGTCAGAAATCGGAAATAGCTATACAAGTTGATTAGCAGATAAAAGTGGCAAAAGTAAAAAAGATATATAAAAAATTTTAGAAAATTTTAAACAATATTAGCAATTATTACAGTATTTGCTTCTTAAAGATGAACTATTCGTAATTGCAGTTTTCGAGAAAACAATTCGTTTAGTTCGTTTATCTAAAGATGGGTTAAGTACATCAACGAATAAATATCTTATTCGGGGATAAATGCGTCTGAGATTAAATAATTTAAACATTCTTCACTAATAACTAAATAACCGAACAAATTGTTATAAAAATTGTTATAAAATTTTCCAAATGGAACATTAATGATCAGCAATCAATGAAGAAGAATTCAGTAAATATTACACTTTATTAAACCAATTTCATTTTATTTCAACTCTTCTATTGTACACTGAAATTAATTTCAAAGATTTAGTTTATTGTTTCCGAGCAAATTGATGTTCTTTCCCACATCGGCCCCATTTATATTCCATTTTTATGGGCACATTGATAACGTTCGCAGCTATAAAATTAATTTCATTGCTCAGTACATTTGCTCAAGAGTGAAATTAATTTCCAGTGATTCTGCAGTATCTCATATGAGGACTGAGGTGAGCTAATAATTCTGGCACAGCCAATAGATAGGTGGCAGCTATAAACAGCAATAACAAAGTTGGTTGATTTAAAATTCATCGGATAAATTAATAAAAAGAAAAATTGTAAGACGAAAAAAATTTAAAAGAAAAGATTATTTTATTAACACTCTTTTTCTTCTAAGATTCGCCATTTCTGGTTTGCTCCATTAGCAATTAGGACAAGACAACATTACTTAGAGGTAGAAGCACGAGTGATCCCCGAGCATTGGTTGGTTCCAAGAAAAAGTGACCTTTGATCACTTGACTATAGCAGAAACATATTTAGCCTCATTATTGACGAAATATTGTGATGATCATACGAATATTTTGAATGAATAAACAAGATCAAAATCATAAAATGTATTAATTACGAAGGAAAATTTTCTGGCGGAAATTGAAACTTGAATATACGAAATTAGAATTTCGGGTTATTATTTTTATACTTATAAAAATCATTTGATAAAACTGATAAAAAAGATTTAGCAATCCATTTGACAAGAAACGATTAATAAAATTTTCTGGAAAATGAAAAAAATGGATATTGAAAATGGATTTTCGCATTAAAAATTGAAATAATGTGATAATATACAACCAAAAATCATCTAAGAAATACTTGATAGACACATTTTCTCGATCCCAATTTTTTTTCTATCAACTTTTTAAATCGCAAAGAATCTATAAAAGAGTTGCCAAAGCTTAAACGTTGTGCGCCTTGATGAACATTTTTTAGAAAAGAAAAAAGATTCCTGCTTTATTTCAGTTTCTTTCTATTTTAAACAAAGAACACAAATTTAGGAGAATTGATCGTAAAGTTGAACATACTCGAAAAGATCAGAGTTCTTATAACTAAATTTTAAAAAAACGTCAACGTTACTGATTAGACTCGCTTCGCTGGCTTGTTGCACTGGATAGATATAGCAGAAGACCTTTGGCAACAGAATTGCAGGTGAGTCCTCAGCATTATCCACAGGATTTTTGCGCAAATTCATGCGTGCATGGAAGAGAACCTCAGCAACGGCGTTCCGAATTGAGCAACAACCCGCATCACATATGTGTGAATAAAAAAGAAAAAAAGATGGTGCGATTAATCCATGGTATATTTAAAAGAATTTTATGGGTTAAGCAATGAATGGTCAACTTTTATAGTCCCTTAAAAATTAAATGAATGAAAAAAGAAGTCAAATAAATAAATAAAGAGGAAGCCAAATAAATTTTTTCAATAAAATTAGAGTAAAATACGAATATTTGACTTTAATATAAATATAAATAATATAATATAATATAATAATATAATATAATATAATATAATATAATATAATATAATATAATATAAATAATATAATAATTTAATATAAATAATACATGATAAACTAGAAATGAGATGAAATGAAATGGCCTAAACGAGTTTTTCGAAAAATTTTTGCTAAGATGAATGACATATAATATTTCCTTAGGACAAGCAACCATTTATCTTTTATAATTTATTCATTGAACTAACCAAGTCATTTCTTACACAAAGCAAGAGTATTTGGTGCTCACTACTTTTGGTCGAACAGCCAGAAATGATTAAAATCCATTGACTATTAGTAGCGACGGAAATGCAGATGGGTGGCAAAGATGCCTGGATTTTTTAATAGTCTGCTGGGAATGATATCCGAACCCAGCAGTTTCATCAATCCACGCCAATTATTTTATTATATTCTCATATTCTCATATATTTTTTTTCCTCTATAAGCGCTCATATTTCTGGTTCCGTTCTGTTGGCTTGTCGATCTAACCAAACCCAAAAATTTTGCAATGGAATCAGTCATTTAACGATAGAAATAAAAGTGGGTCAGCAATCACCTACATCACTCACATATTTTCAATTTTTAAATTAGAGGCCAGCACAAAAATCGTGCTATAAAAAAAGCTATACTTAAGAAATCTGGTTTGCAGCATATTCGATTGTTTAAGATTCGCACATTTTTTTTCGCGCGATGCGAACTTCACATCAATTGAACTAGTAGGTGTGAAACGTTGATTAGACTGCAGCTATTACACTAAATGTGCAATTCTGCGATACTTTTATTTTAATTTAGTATCATTATTGGTTATTTAGTTTATTATTAATAATTAACTATTAATTATAGGGTTGACAATAACTGAGTGATTGATCTTCTGTAAGATTTTTTGTATGTGATCGGTATTAAAAGTTTTATTACGATTAATTATTTGAGAATAAATACATCAAATAATAAATCTTGATACATTATCTATACTCACAATAAATAAAGTTATATGTTAAATTGCTGGTTGTTCCATTTAAGGATGAGATTTCCAAGGTTTTTTGTGGAAAAATCATTTTATTCAGCACAAAACTCATATCGTATTATGATTTCCTAAAATCTTAGCGATTAAATGGAATAGAAAAGAAACAGATAAGATAAGAAGATTTCTAATGGAAGGACTCTTGGATAACGAAGAGAACAAGAAAAAGAAACTTATGACAATTGGTATCTTCTCAAACTCTACTTTTTTTCGTTATATCAAGCTTACAGCACCATTTTAAACATTAGCAAACGATTAGATTATTTAAATGTAATACTAGGCCGCATCCGCTAAAAAATAACCGACAAGCAACCAAAAATATTTGCAAAACTCTGGATTGACAGCATCACTCGTATTTGCAATTTGCATTATAAGAAAGCGGTGTTATTAATTCTTTAGCTATCATGATGATGTCATTAAAGGGCATTTTTTAAATTTTAATGTTTTTATTTTTGTCCGAAATTTTCTTCACATTTAATTGAAAATAAATTTCTAAAAATCTGAATTAAAAAACGACTGTTTTTTATAAAATATTTATATTTTAACAGCATATTTTAATGGTAGTAAAAGAGATTGTTTGAATCTAAATTATGAATAGAATAAATATTTTTCCCACAAAATTAAATAAATTAAATAAATAAAATTTCGATTGAGAAATTCTAGCCAAACAATCCAACCGAATCGCCGACGAAAGGTTTCAGTAACCAGCCGAACCAAAAAATGAAGAATGCTTTTAATAAAAAAAAGACTTTGGGTAAATATTGATGGTGGATAATGAAATGACTAGATTCCTCAAATTTAAATGGCTTATAATAGAGCTTTATAACATCAAGGCTTATTCGACTTTGAATTGCAACATATGCCACATTTTCCTGACAGCTAATAAATGTTAGTTGAACGATACATGGATGCAGGTAAACAAAATAGAATTAAACCAATAATTGGAACAGAAGAATGAAAGAAAAATAGACATTATCAAAATCAAAAAGCGTATAAGTTTTTTTCAATTTTCTCTTTTTCCATGAAATGATAAGAGATATCAGTTCTATCAATGGTTCAGATCAATAAATCTTTTTGTTAATTATTTCGCAACGCAAAAAAATTCAAATTTACATGCATCATACGAATTACAACCAATTTTCGGTTTAAAAAAAGTCTATTGAAAAACTTTGACCATAATACATTCATTCTACATACTATATAAATATACTAAATAAGGTTATAAAAAAGTAAAAAAAGTGATTAGCGTTTCGTAAATCTCTATTAGCAGAATTAGTTGTTAGCATAATTCGGAAATTGCCAGAGAAAGAGGCGATAAAAGTACAGATGGGTGGCCAGTTGGATTTTTTAATGCCAGACTTATTTCTGTCAAGAATCCTGACCCGAATCCTGGTCTTCAAGATATTCAACACATTTCTTTGAAAAATTTGATTCGTTTAATTTAATTATTGTAATCTAGCGGGGATAGGATGGCTTAGTGGGTTGTTGCTCAATTCGGAGCGCCGATACCGATATTCTGTTCCCAGCAGGACGAAACCTGTCCAAAAATCTGAGTGATGCTGGCGATTCACCTATATTTCTATCGTCAAGGAACTCTCTGGCATATTTGTGCGACAAGCCAGCGGAGCGAGTTTAACCAGTTATGGTGAAAACTCTTAAAAAAAAATTGTAGTCTACCACAGCAGTCTGTTGCATGCTTTTATATTTAAATTGCTAAATTAAATCTGATAATTAAATTAAACTGATATAACTGGCATAATATAGAATTCATATGAAATGAAAAATAGAAAATTAATTTTGATTAAAATTAATTTAAAATTAATCTAAAATTAATTTAAATTAATTTTATTGATGCTTAATTAAATCGTATACAGTGACTTCAAAGTGATCGTTCAAATTCCAACTAAGTTCAATTTGGCACTGATACAATATTTCCAACAATTCCTATCGTTTTGCGAGCATAAATTTGTGGCGATAAAGTGTCTCGAGAGCACAGACAGGAGTGATGAAGCATAAAATCAAGTGATGGGCTGAAAAGATATTGGCTTCTTATATAGAGTAGAGAATATAAAAATGTAAATTCTTCTGAATGGATATTCTTATTCTTATGTAAATATATATGTACATATATATTGTGTAAATAAATAAATATGAATAAATATATATATTTCATAATAAATATATATTAGCAAGGCATTCAAAACTATAATAGCACAAACCTCAATATTTGATATGGTAATGGAATACCAGAAGTATTCATTCTCCTGAATGGTTGGTTTTTTTTGATATTTCATTAAAATCAATAAATCAAGAAATATCCGTTGAACCGAGCGGTTGATAAATCCGCTTGATCTTGAAACTAGGAATCGTTTTCAATAGTTTCGAAAAGTTGAAGTTGCTTTTTTTTTTCTTCTAAATTTTTGTTATGCAACTTAAAGTTAGAAAAAAAAGGAAGCTTAAAATATGCTTTATTAAAAATAATTTTATTTTAAGTTTTGTTTCCTTCCTTAATTATACAAACTCAATCGCACCATGCATATAAATTTCTCTTTAATTGTTCGAGCATTAGTTAACAAGTCAGTGATGAACCTTGCTTTACATTTTCTACAGTTCGATGATATTAAATCGGTTTGGAGCAATTTTTGAATTTCGTCGATGCATGCAAAAAATCTTTTGCATAGCTTGTATTTTGACCTGAATATACGAAATTATAAAGTTTATTTATTTGCTCATTTAAAAAATAATTAAGGCATATTTCATATTTTATGATTATACGATGACAATAAAAAACAATAAAGTAAATAAAAATCCATGGTCTTTTTAAAATAATAGATTAATACATTTATTTAATTTGCTTTTGGAACTAGATATCGGAAAAGCTATACCACGTTGTTGGATATTGCAATATGCGAATAAAGAAATCATGGCTCATTAAATGGCTCTTAATGGCACATAATGGCTCTTTAGTTTTACCGATAGGTTTAAGCAATTTTAACCCACTTCTATTACATTAAAATAAAGCTGAAATCATTTAGTATATACAAGGTTAGTACTTTTAATTAAAGATTATTATAGTAGCCTAGATTATATAATTTCATTAAATAATATGGGAAATAGGATTTAACAGATACAAATGTAGGCCTTCCATTAGCATAATTAAGTTAGACTACTTTGGATGGCAACAAATATTACTATATTCGAAATAAGGTCTAATGAATGTATTCGATTTCAATAAGAAAACGTTTCAAATATTAACTTTAGGATTTTAAGACTTTGGATAAGACTTTTTAATTAAGAATACTATGAAGATAAAAATCTAAATTCAGATAAGCGATTAACAAGATCTAATATCTTGTTAACGAAATATTATCAACATAAATTAATGAAAGGTCAGGGCCTATATGAATATAATTTTTTTTAATGATGCACGCACGAGCTGAAATAACAAAGAAAATTTTTATTTATAGTTTTTTATCGCTTTTTCCATGTTTTATTTTATCACTTAATTGTATTTAGAGAAAATTTTATGAATTTTTTAGAAAATAAATTATCATAATTTCATAAAAATTATTGACAAGTTTGCACTACACTACATAATGAAAAAAATGAAGCCAAATCCTGTTTTTTCAACTCGAAATGATAAAAAAATTTTTTTTTCTCATTTTGGTTGTATAGATTTTAAATTAAGTAGGTGGTTAGAATGGCACAGTGGGTTGTTGCTCAGTTTGGGGCGCTTTCGCTGAGGTTCGATTCCCCGCAGGAATAAGACCGTACAAAACCCGGGTAATGTTGGCGACTCATCTGTTTTATTATTTATTATTATTTATTTCTATTTCCAAGGGATTCCCTGGTATATTGCCCAATGTGACATCAGTGCAGCGAGTTTAACCAGTAATGGTGCGGACTCTTTTAAAAAAATTCAAAGAAGTGAATATGTAATACGACTCAAAAGCAATATTTAAAGTACTGATATAGAAATTTATAGAAAAAAAAACCACATCGAAATCTTTACATTTTAAATTGGAAAATGTTTTTATTACCTTATTTGCATACTTATTAATTCGATTCTGCAACTGTCGTATACAACATTTACTTCCAAAATATTCGTTATTTCCCCTTTTGGTTTGAATTAGAAACTGAAAGTCTAAGTAAAACAATAAGATCGTGATCGAAACATACTTAAAGTGATAATCTAAACAAAGTTAGGTAGATAAAGAACTTCATTGCTCGAGATTGTTGATGTCTCATTATTTCTGGTTTGGTTTCCCTGATGATCAGAATGATTAGTCAATCACTTGAAGAGTACAATGTACAAGCGGATTTACACAGTCACGAAGTGTCAGAATAGAATCAGTATAATATTCGTTGACTGTTTTTCAAAGATTTACATTATTTTCGATAAGTGATCCATTGATTATCATTTGTAACAGTCCAATTTTCTTAGGGAAGATGAAAAATATTTTAATAAAAAATATTACAAATTATAAATTACGCATAGATTTGCTGAAAAAATTACAACAAAGACCATAAGAAGATCGAATAAAAGGAGTAAATGAACTAGCGATAGAGACGACTTATTTGTTGAGCTGGTACCTGAAAATAGCACAAATTGTTATTTAAAAAATATCGATATATCTTTGTTAACTATATATTACTATATATATTACGTAAGTTATATAATTTGACTTACATTGTTTATAAATTGCATGATAACGATGCCATAAAAATCTATTAAAAAATCTATTAAATCTATTTTTCGGCCCTTTGTTCTGTTTTTTTTTGCATTAGAAGCATTTATTATTGAAATCTTTGTCAGTGATGCCTGAAGATATTCAGGTAAATTTTATTAAGCCCCTATCGTCTAGAAGTGATGAAATATTAAGTTTTTTTCTGGTTTTGTATAAGATTTCATTTTGATAAACTTTTATTTGAGTGGATGCGCTATGTTGTTTTGTGTCGCGCTGCTTAGTGCCATTCTATAGAATATTGTTCTAATCTATTTCTTCCCGAAAAAAATTTTAAGAAGGGCATCTTAAGTAAACTTATAAAATAATGCAATAAAATAAGCTCTTTATAAAGTAGTTAAATGCGCCAAATTAGGGAAAAAGAATACAAAATAAAAGAAACAAAATACAAAATAAAAATAAAAGAAACATCATAAAAGGTAAGTTATTTGATAAACTTACAGAACTCGGTTTGCATAATGCAAGTATAAAGACCAAAAGAAAGGAGAATGGCAAAAAATGGTGAATTCCGCAAAAAAAATGGCAAGGAAAGGCAGAGAATATAGCTCAATCATCGAAGAATTCGTAATTTATCACTTCGATTTTGAACCACAACATACGAAAAGATTTATGCAATTATAATTACGCTGAAATTTTTCCAGAAAAAAATCAAATTTTTAAACCATTTTATTTTAATTTTTTAAAAAGTCCTTGGTAGCCTTTTTTCACTGAAAAAGAGAAATCTTTGCCTATTTTGCAGTAGGTTTCATGCAAGTATGTTCAAGACATAAAGAAGAAATTCTCTAACCAATTTTTTATACCAATACAACTCGATATAAGTTCATAAATATTGAAAAAATTATCAGCAATAATTTATTTGCATTAATTGATTAATGGCGAATCCTTTTTTGCATGATAGAATTTTTCGAAATTTGTCGAAAAGTTTTATAAATGAATAAAATAGTTAAGAAAATGAGAAAATTGCGAAAATTTATGATAAATTCAATGGAGTCAGTTGGTTTTCAATGAAAATCTAAAAACAGAACAGAAATGCGTCATTGAATTCTTCAAATTTTTCTCGCCGAATCATTTGCCTCAAGCTCTCATATATTTTCCTCTGAATTTCCTTTATTTTTAGTCTTTTTTTCAAAAAACTTCTTTTCAATTCGAATCATAGGATTTCGCTAAAAACTTTTTTCTTATTTTTTGAATATTCCTTGTGCTCAATTTTCGTCACTTCTCGCTTTATTGACATCAAGAATTTAAATAATATGGGGAAAAAAATTTTGGAAGTTAGTTTTTTGTCTTTGCTGCTCTAAATTCTCCAGATATGACGTAAATAAACTTTCATTTTGTTCTCAGCGTTCCTTTTACAGACGGAAGTTAGTTAGCGATTTGATTAACAATAAAAATATATGGGATGGTCCTTGGATTTTTAAATCAAGCTATTATTCCCGAAGCGTAATACTCGAAATCATAGGCATTTAGATAATCATCTAAAATAATACACATTCGGACGCATAGCTTCATAGATGGAAAATAACAATTATTTCATTTTAAACCCTTAATAGCTGCAGCCAGTACCAAATAATGTTATTCATATTAACGAATTTATGTTCCATTAGTGAAAAATCGTTATCCAATAGGAATTCTGATTTTTAAAATTT
This sequence comes from Dracunculus medinensis, assembly GCA_900625125.1. Taxonomy (NCBI): domain Eukaryota; kingdom Metazoa; phylum Nematoda; class Chromadorea; order Rhabditida; family Dracunculidae; genus Dracunculus; species Dracunculus medinensis. The sequence continues at coordinate 47,697 of UYYG01000107.1, forward strand.
CTAATTAAATATATTTTCTTAAAATTTCAAATTCAACGGAATTCTTTAAAGATCCCCAAAAAGGATTGGTTGAAAAATTTATCTCAGTAATAATCTAAAATTTAAAATAGAATTTTCTCAAAACTAGAGAGAAAGATTTATTCCATTTAGGAAAATAATGGAGGTAAATATGATGTACTTCATCCTTATACGTTAAAGGCTATTTTCTTGATTTGAAAAATCCAAAAAATATCGAATATATAAATTTTTTGCTATTGCCATCAGTCATATATAGAGTCATTTATTTTTGTGCTTAATACCTTTTGAAAGTTTTTTCATCTTGAATGAATTTGAAATTTTCATCCCAAAACATGACGGAAAAAGTAAAGTAAATACAAAGCAAGCTGGTTAGCACTTGCATTTCTGGTTGGATTCCGTTCACTTGCCATTAGAATGGCTCAGTGGGTTGTTGCTCCATTGGGAGCGCCGAAGCTGAGATTCGATTCGCCACGGAAATAAGCTTGTACAAAAATCCGGGTGATGCTGGCGATTCACCTGTATTTCTATCGTTAAGGGACTCCCCTGGTATATTACTCAATGCGACAAGCCAGTGGAGCGAGTTTAACCAGTAATGGTGAGAACTCTAAAGAAAAAAAATTTGCCATTAGAATAATGAAAAAATTTTGCCAATTATTTGGGGATATAAATAGAGGTTGATGCTAGTGACTCAGATTTTTTAATGATAAGTTTGTCTCTCTCAGTGATAGATTCCAAAGTACTTGATGCTTGAAATAATTCAGATAATATTCGGCGATATTGTCCTTTAGAATCATAAAGCATGAAATCTTCAATTAAAATAGATAATATCAAAAAAATGGAAAAACGGGAGAACCGGTCTTCTATGGTTATCGTTTTTCCATGGTTATAATCCGCTCATATGCTGTAATCATAATTTCAACTAGAATTCATTGAAGATTTCCTGTTTTCTGTAGAATTCGGTCGTCATTTATTTTAAGTAATTAACGTAAGTAAGTAAAAATAAATTTTTTTATCTAGGGAGATTGCTTCATCATAAAGTTAAATGCATGTGATGATTGATATCGTTTCTCAAAATTTTCCAAATCATTGGAAGAGAAAGTCATTTCTTCCACTTTTCTTTCCGATTTCACTTTTCAATCACATTTCAAAATTTCAAATCTTTAAAAACCACTCATCTTTAACATAATCTTCAAAAATTAATCTTTTCACAAATTAATCTTTTAATTTTATTTATACAAATATTGCGGTTATCACCAGGATGCTGGCTATATCATAGTGGCATCTCGGATAAATCTGGACGAAACTGCGTAGCGATTGTTATGTTTGAAAAAGCTCGATCTTCTCTAATTGGATGGAAGTCGTAAGCGACCATATGGCCTGCGGCTGCTTCTAGGAGAAGTCTTGCAATGCCTCGGCCATCAGTATATATAATCCTATGCGCAGGTGATCGTGATAGAAATAGCATCTTTCCCCAAATGTGAACATTATGATACTGCCATAGTGAGCTCCATTTGCAAATATGGCATCGGCGTCTTGTACTCGAATGGAGAGCACTTTGCCGAAAAGGATGAACCACTTACTATCAATGCATGCTTTTGGCACGGACAAGTTACATCACATGGAACTTACCGAATAGCCTAACCACATTGATTATGGATTATGGTTAACCATCATTGGAAGAGTCCTACATTATATTATATTAATTATAATCAGATTATATTAATATAATATAATATAATATAATATAATATAAATATTCAACTATGATGATAGACTGGATAATGGGGCATCGTTTGTCGGCATACAAGAGGTGTACAAATCAGTCCAGAGCGTAATATCACAGATCTTGAGTACGCTAACTATTTAGCCTCTGACAGTTATGAAATGCAAATAATGTAGAAAAGTACAGCGAAATATATGAATATCATACTCATAATTATTATAATATCATACTCACAATATTCACAATAATAATTATTAATCATACTCATGATTATTATAAATAAAATGAAAGCTTTTTCGGTCTATACACCAGAATATTATCATTTCACCACCAATTGAGGAAGTGCCAGACTTAGAATTCTTTTACCCACTCTAATCCCAAACGGCCAAGCGAAAACCGCCCTTCGACAAGAATAAACCCATCATTTAAAAAACTTAGTGGTACCAACGACTCATCTACACTTCTATTGCCTATCGTCAAGTGATTATCTGGCAAAAATTTCTAACCATATTAACATTCAATCACGCATTTTATTTTGCTTTAAAGCATCATAAATTTGCAATTCCTATATTTTAAAAATATTTTTGCAAAAGAAAAACTGAGACTATGCAAAAATTATTTTTTTAAAAAATGCTAGTAACCAATGCATAAATGCAAGAAAATTGTCGAACATTGGTTAAAAAGTTGGATCATTCAAACGAGTAGGCTATAGGGACGACTGACAAAACCAGTCTGCTTGGACAATGTCAACTGCAATATATAGCAAATTTATAAACCAACGATGGATGAATAGACAGTGAGACTACCATATTTCAAAAATCTATAAATTTTTCCCAAAGAAATGCTTATTTTTTGCGCTAAAATAGTAGTAAAAGGTGGTAAAAAAATTAAAAAAGGTGTGGCTTCTCATTGCAATATTTCGAATTCATCGCGTTTATTTTCACATTTCAATGAATGCGGAAAATTTTTATTCGCTACTTGTTACTGATTTTTATTAATTATATTTTATAATTTTTAAATTCATTTTTGAGCCAATTTTTAACTTTTGATTTTAATTTCAATAATAGTCAAAACCACTAAAAAATGTATTTTGATTGAAAGGAGAACTTTCTTTATGATTTATACATTTATTAAATGCAAAAGTTTTTGCTACCACTGAAAAATCTTTGAAAAGCGCGTTTCCCAAGTGAAATTCTCCCTGGTAGAAATTTAGAAGCCTGCTAATCGCTTATTTCGTCTATGATCGCTTATTCTAAGTATCCCAGGAATTATTATTCAAAGCATGTGTGATGGAGGCCAATCAATTTGATCAAGCTATAAGATCGCCGTCAAAATTGGCATCTTTTTTTTTATTCATGTAGTGAATTTAAATTTGAAGATTTCCACTGACAATTCGGTTCATTTCATGGATAATCTATTCCGATTTATTTCCTTCCCCACCTACTTTCTCCCATTAATTTTATATTCATTCATACATGCTCAATTTTATCAATTTGCTCAAAAAACAATGTCATTATTTGTTTTATTCTTCAAGTGAATTCTTATTTATCCTTAATTTAACAAAATCTATTTGAATTTTTGAGCAATTTAAAAATCAGTTTTTGAAATTCTTCCCTACTTTCTTGCAAAAAGAGCTAAAGATTGACCAGAATAACCAATAAAATTATATAGACATATATATATATTGGTTCTCAAGGGAATATATATATATATATATATATATATATGCCATTCTTTTCTTTATTCATATTCGGCTTACTTTAATGCTAATAAATGAGGCGATGTTTTCTATAGTTTTCGATATTTCTCTTAAAAATTTGAAGATTTCGAATGATATTTAAAAAATTTTCTTAGCCATAAGGATTACTTTTTTTCATAAAATCTGTAAACTACCAGAATCATCACAGTTAGATTCGGAAAATTTTCCTCGTATTATGCATTTCTCCATGTTATATATGGGCTGAGTGGATTAAACAAGGAACGACGCGCTAATCACAAATATGATGGAATTGTGCAAACGATCAGATACGCCTAATTGTACAATCTAATTTCTTTTCTGAATGTAATTTTAATTTTATTAGGTGATTATAAATTCAAAACTTTTGCCTAATTTTTTAAAAATTCTTTAGTTAAATTTAAAATAAATGCCAACTGATAATTAACTTCACTTTTGAAATCAGAAAGTTGAAGAGAAATTTTTTTTGAAAATTTTCCTGCAAATTTCTTCCAAAATTTGTTGCTTTCATTTATGCTTGGTTTCTTCTGATTTCTTTTCGAAAAAAATTGCTCGCTAACTATAAATTTTATTTTATAAAAGCGATTCAACGATTCAGTAATAATTGTAATAATTTGCTTAATAATTTCCAACAAAATATCGCAATGTTTTGACTTTCGTTTTGTTTGCAGAAATTTCTTGAAATTTGATTCTCATTGGTGACATATAATGAAAATAGGAAATTCTGCGTGTTGAATTAAAAGAATGTTGGATCAATAGTTTTCCACTGGAAAGAATGATTTTAAATGATTTAAAAGAATCCTAACAATTTCTAAATAACCTTCCGAACCTACAAATTTAATTTTAATTTTTTAATAAAAGCGTTTTTTCTTGAATTTATGGAACATTATCTCAGAATTTTAAGAAAGAACTACTTCGCATTGCACTTTGTTCTTTTTTCCAGATTTTATCGTTATTCCACTGAATCGATGTTGAATCCATCAGTTTTTTTCTTATTTCTACTAATTAAACGTGTCTTTGCTATGCCAAAAATACCAATTCTAACCGAGGGTATTGAACATATTATTCAGTTAACTCCACAACATCCTACCCGGTACTTTTCAATCAACTTTAACAGAATAATTACACTTCCTTTTGCAAAAATAAGTTTTTGAAACAAATCACATCATTTTTTTCCTTTTTTTTCAATAATTTGAAACCTTTATTTTTTTTTCTTTCATACTTTACAACAATCATTGATCAATAAGATTTTTTCATAAAATTTTTCCAATACTTGTTATTGTTGAATACTTCTTTCTATTTTCGTAAAAAGAAAATTTTAAATTATTTATATTTATATAATTTTTATTTATATTTATATAATAATTTTAAATTATTTACATTTATATTTGAGATTAAATTGTTTTCCAAATTTATAACTCATTTAATTCATGGAAACGAGAGATATATTTCATCGTTCCTTCATAAAAATTAGTGAGTCTTAAGAGGTGAGCCTTGAACCTCGTCGACAATAATGGTTAATTTAAAACAGAATGCGTCAAAAATATGCTGAAAAACAGAAATTTGCACGCAGCACTCATTATATCTTCTATTTATTGAATTATATCACTAAATGAGTAGCAAACGATTGGCAGTTTCTTGCACGGCCATTACAGAACTGCTATTTGTTGTTGTACGCTGCATTAATTAGGAAGTGAATTTTAAATGCGATTAAATTCTTTTTATGGGAGAAAAATTTAGAGATTTGGTAATTTAGGAATTTGGCAGATTTTGACTTAATCATAGATTTTGACAATTGGTAATTTTCAAATAAAACAAATGAAATGTTTATAATGTTTGAAGTGAAATTTGAGCTGATAATTGATTTATAAAACGGAAATTCAGAAATGAGCGAAAGAAAATTTTTTTCTACTCACCTCAAGCTGCATTTGAGATAGGGCTTTTTAAGGCTCGATAGAATAATTCATATAATAATTCTTTAATCTGGTTTGACTTAAATAACTCCGTAACTGCAATAAGACTGTAGTGATTATAGATGAAGGCAGTCAATCAACATTTATTTATGCGTTTATTTTTAGACTAAAATTCGATATACCAGAAGGAATTCCATTATGGATTTATATAACTCCATGTGGTGGAAACGTTCACTGGCAGCTATTTCATTTACCAAGTTCACATAACAATGGTAATTTATTTAATTATAAATTTATAAAATTATTGGGGATAGAATAGTTCAGTGGCTTGTTGCTCAATTTGGAGCAGCCGATGCTGAGGTCCGATTCCCCGCAGGGGTAAACCCGTACAAAAATCCGGGTGATGCGACTCATCTGTATTTCTATCGCTAAGGGACTCCCTGGCATATTGCTCAATTGCGACAAGCCAGTGGAGCCAGTTTAACCAGTAATGGTGAGAACTCTTCAAAAAAAATTATAAATTTATTAAAATGAATGAGTAAATTTTTTTTTTCACAATGATCTTATTTATAATGAGAAACAATTGCAATTTTTGTAAAATCAGAATTTTTTATAAAATTAGAATAATGAATAAGATTTTCGAATTTTGTTGAAATTTTTGGTTGCTTCTTAATTTGGTTCAAAATTCATTAAATTTTTCGTTGTTCATGAGAAGTTCATTTTACTTATTCTTTTTTAAAAAATTAATTAATTAATTAATTTTAAAATTAATTTTTAAGCTGATTGGTGCAAATCCATTTCTAACAATATCAGCATTTCTGGTTTGGCTGTTGCCCCAGTGTTTACTATGATGAGATTTTTGAACTAAAGAATCACTTAAAAATAAAAATATAGGTGAATCGCTAGTTCCAACATGGTTTCACTGTTGATAATAAGGCTATTTTCGTCTTATAAGATGCATGAGTCGAACCCACAATGCTTGATTTCAATCGGAGCAGCTCGAAAATCCTGCTGATTGTTTTACATTTTCTTTTTTCGAGATGCAATTTTTTTGACTCTAATCCATGGCTTAACAATATCTAAGAAGAAAAAGGAAAATCCCATATCCTATTTTTGCTTTTCGATAATTATTTCAGACAAGGCGAATGCGTTATATAGTAATATTTCGAATAAAATTATGTTACCAATGATATATGAATTTATTGATGCCAATTTCAATTCACGAATGAAATTGTTGGGTGGCGAAGACGATGAAAAACGAATGGCTTTTTATTCAGAAAAAGTCAATCCAGGTAAAACAGTTTTAGTTCTTTAATTACTATAAATTGCTTACTATTGTCGCTTTCGCTGATAAATTTATTTTTTGACAATAGAAAAAGAAAAAATTGAAAATAAAAAATATGAATCTTATGTAGTTCAACATCGAATAAAAGCTTTAGGAAAATCTGGTCATAAAATATTATTTTAAAAAATATAATTTTTTAATCTTTCTAATTTCCTTATTTCGTAGAAAAAAAATTCAAAAATAAAGAAATTAATCGAAAATTTTTTACAATTTTTTTCGAACTTAAATGTAATTATATTCTTGAAATTCCTTTGAAAAGCAGTTGTTTCATTAGCGATAAATTTCTTCGGAATATTTTGTTGCTTTGCATTGTTGATTTTCTCAATATTATTTGAAAAGTACACATTTGATCGAGTTTTTTTCGTTTTAGCCTTTGTCTGACTTGCAGTGTTTTTTGTTTTAAACCACTAACCACTAATTAAACAAGTACAACTCGTTAAGCTTATTTTCTTCGCTCAATTTAATTCGTTTTTGAATCACAAATCAGAATCAGAAAATTGTCTAGATTATTGTATCATTTAAGTCTCACGTAAATTTCCAAAATGTAAGGAAATTTATATTGAAACAAACAATACATATAAATTATATTATATATATGTATAAAGAATCTCTTCAGATGAATAGATCTCTTTATTTTAAATTGGGAGGTATTGACTGTAATAATGGTTATTTATTGGAAATATTTGATCGTATGGCCTTCCACAGAACATTAAAACTATTTTTTAATGATTTTCTTCTTCTGATAGCATTTATTTGACTGGCTTCAAGGAATGCTAGCGTGGAATCCTATCGTAGACAATCATTTGAGAAAGACAAAAATGCCACCAGGATTTCACTTTGGATATCCATCCGAGTTCAACAACAGAAACTCAACTTAATTGATGGCTTTTCCTCAATCGAAACAATATACCACTTGACTCCTTCCCTCATCATTTAAATCGATGCTATTTCTTTCGATTTCAAGTAACACAGTTACAGAATTATTTTTCTTTATCATATTTCCTGAAAAAATTCTACAAAACGATGTTATAGGAATGGTGATGCTTTTACTTAAATCGAACGTGTTCAGTACCGCTCGTATATTCATTACTACAAAAAAATGGCTTCTTGACGATCATTACCCACCAATGCCAACAAATACAGGCATTTCTTACGATATTATAAAATCTCATCATAGCGAATTTAATGATGGAATGATGGTGCGCGTTAAATGGGATATTCCACGAAAAATACGCGAACTTAAGCCAAATTCGCAAATAAATCGGTATCGATTCTGTGCTGTGGTTAGCCGAAGACAACCGGATTGGACGATTTGTGATGAACTCGGTGAAAATCTTGAAAGTATTCATTGTGTCAACCAGTCAGTGAATACACTGGAAATTGACAATATGAGAGTGGGTAGTTCATTTGGTTGAAAATAAGAGAATTAGAATTTCGCATCACCGCATTTGATTCTCACATTCATTTTAGGCAGGTCGAAAATATTTCATAACTATATTTTTCCGAGATGCTGTAAGTGGAGGAACAACTGCATTACGACCAGCTGAAATTTTATTGCCTGAAATCGGCAATCACAAAGATAAAGCAAGGATAGACAAATCAGAAAAGTTTAAAGTTATTGTAAGTGGTTTCTATTAAAGCAGGGGTTCTTTTACCTGAAATCAGTGAACTTAGAAATAAGGAAGACCTTGTTCATAGAAAATCTTTCTCTTCGTACTCAGCGAAGTTTTGTGCTTCACTCGATTATAAAAGTAGAAACTTATTATAAGTAAATGAACACTGGTATGAGCATCTGTGAATTTGTCACCCATCGAAATTATGTTTATTTTCATATTTTATTGTTTTCCATCGTAATTCTGAAAATTCAAAAATGTTATTCCAGTGAAAACAACCATAGATGAATGGGCCAGTAAAGTTACATTAAATTAACCAAAGATCATATGAACAAATTATTTTGAACCGATAACTTTGTTTATCCCAGTGCTTATTCAAAAAATGGACCAATAATAATTTATATTTTATATAATTTATGTTTAAAGAAAAGAATAATTTATATTTTATAAGCAATGAACACGCAATACAAAATCAAATTTTTTAAGGTGCACAAATTAAGCGATGCTCGATTACAAGCTGGCAAACTTACTGGTCTCAAGGGAGCGATTAAAAATTTTGATTTTGATGTACATAGCTATAGCAATAAATCGCAGAAGGTATATATTTTGGCAGTGCCATTCGTACAATTAATAATTATACGGCCATCTTCGATTTGAAAAAGAAATTCTTCAATCGTTAGGGGATTAAATGATTTCATAATCTGTAAAATGACAAAAATATAAAAAATAATGAATTAATTAATAAAGTAATGAAGTAATGAATTTCTAAAAAAAAATGTGAATCACTCACATAGGAATATCTCGATCTTTTGGTCCGTGCATGCTATATATACGAGAGGCGCAACTTCTCAAATTAAGATCATTAATTGGCTAATTATACTTTAATGGATAATACTAGATAATATTTTCTATGGAATTTTTACTAGATATCTTAATACAATGTTTGATATTTTAATAATCAGCAGTAGTTTCCAATTTCAATTAGAGTGCTAAATCAGTTCTATCTGGAAAATTAGGATACAGATGCATATATTTATTAGTTTTAGGTGCTTCTTGTATTGCACGCATGTGATGGTTACATTCGTGTAGCAATCTATCGCAATGGAAGACTGCTGCGACGATCGGATCCATTCAGCGGCTTTAGAAGATTTTTAGTAATGAATGCTCTTTCGGGGCATCTTACCTTCCAAATCATCAATGATGATTCAAAACCAAAAGTCTTCCGATTATGGGCAAGTGTGAATCCAGAGAAAAGCCCATATCCACAGCTGCCCGACAATACAAGGTTTGGTCAACTAAATTATTTAGAAGGTTGCTTAATGGCTTTATCTAACTCTTGAGACAACTGACTGGTTGGACAACTTATGAGGAATAAAAATTTATTCATGATTTTCATGATTTAACAAAATTTGAAAAATTTATTTTAATTGAGAGTTGGCATTCTCCTTACTCTTTCCCCCCCCCCCCCCCATCCCACCCTAATATCCAAAAGAGTGCGTGAATCTATAATTGAAATTTTTCAGCATCAAGGAGGTGCGACGAAGTTGCTCATCCACAACACTGCAATGGCTGAAAGCTGCTGACACCAAAATAAGATATTGTTTATATAAACGAAAAGAAACTGTTCACTATTTGGAAGAATTAGTCAGCAAACATATGAATTTATGCTCTGGTAAAATGCCTCAAAGAGATTTAGTTGGTTGCCATGTTAGTTTCGATAAGCTTAGTCTGAAACAATCGCTTACGCCAGATTTCATCAAAACCTATGTGAATAGTGCAAATGAATATAGTGATGAGGATTCTGAGGGTATTATTGAAAGAACAGTGGATGATCTTGAGCCAGATACTACCTATCGATTTGATTTACTCGCACAACCGTTGCGAGTCAACAGTCAAGAATTACCGTATCGAACAGTTTGGGTAAAAACTCGGGCTTTCTGCTGATTTCTTAGCATTCATTTCCTGTGCGGGTCCTTAGCATTCATTTCTTGTGCATTTCAATTTTCATTAGGAAGTATTATATTATATTTCATCAAAAATATAATTAAAAATTGATTCTGGAAGACTTGTGCGGTGATTTAGATATGAATTTAGTATAATGTAAATATTACAATAATTTTGCAAGGAAATTTGGTTCTTTGTCTGTAATTTAACTTTTTTGGAGATTTCGACTTTTGTACATAATCATCATGGTATTTCTTTAATTAAATATTTACAATGCACATGGTCAGTCACAAAATAATTAATATTAATTATATTATATTATTGTACAGCATGATTTTCACTGCATATATTTAATTATATATTTAATTATCAATAATTATAAATGCCAACAAAGATAATTTTATAATTTTATGTCAAAAGATCTCTTTAATTATTTTGATTTTCCTTCCATGAAAAATAAAAAAATTACTAAAAATTACTTTCACTCATGATATCGGTTTATAATATAAAATAGAAGCCATTGTAATATCAATTGCCACAGTTTTCCAAAGGTTCTTACCTTAAACTATTTATTTTAGCAATTTTAAGTAGTTTCTAACTATACATCATAGTTTTTTTTTGTCAACTAATTTGAGTATTGTTGTTTCGGTCATTTTCGCTGGTTTTGTATTGTAATTCATATGGTGCTTTTGTTGCTCGAAGTAATAAAAAAATTTATTGATACTCTGAAACTTCTAAAAAGCAAAATACAGCGAAAATCCAAGCAATAATATTTGTCAAACAAATGTTTCCTAAATTAATTTTATTTGAATTTATTACTTAAAAACCGAATAAAAATTCTTTCTCAACACAGAATCTTTTGGTTTTTTAAGCAGCGAAAATTCTCAATATTCGCCAATGCATAATAATATATTATTTTTCGTAATACTATCTAAATTCAATTATTTAAAACGAAAAGCAAATCAAATTATCTCGTTTTGGCCTTTTGTATCGCCTTTTGGTTTTTAATTTAACTTTTTTACTTTTCATTGGATTTATTTTGTTTGACTTATAAAATATTTTTACTTGGATAAATCCTTTTCTCTCCCCTAAATTACAATATATTCATTTATTAATTAATTGATGTGATTTGTGATTCAATACGAGTAATTCTTTCTTTAACAGCTCGCATCGTTCTTAGTTTGCTTGGCTCTAACCGTGAGTTATTACAGTAAGACGCTTTTAATCAAACCCACACAAACCCACTGAACGATTCAACTCTACTTTTCTTTTCCCTGCTAGGCCCGACAGAGAACCATCGGAATTATGGCCCGAGCCTCGATTCTCGATGGTAATTATCTTGCCATGAGCCACTAACACAACTGCGAAAAATTGCACCAAAGCTTTTGGGAAATCCCATGCTGATAACAACTCTACCACCGTTTGTCGCAGCTTAATAACATCCCATGCGACAGGTTATTCCATCAAATCTATTATTTCTCAGGCAAATCATAAAACGACAACTGTATAAACGCGTTTCGCTAAATTTTAGAAAATCCATTAATGCAACTTTGGCATCGAATTGGTTTATTAAAAATTCAAAATCACCTTTATTTTAAAAAATCTCTTCAACAAAAAAAGAAATAAAAATTAACTTTAAGAGATTCGAATGAAAATGCTCATTTAGATATGCAAATGACTATAACGACATTAATGAATTAAGTAACATATAAATATATATATATATATATATTACATATCAACAAAATTTAAAAAAATGTGAAAAATTCATTCTCATTACTTATGTTTCAATAATGGTATAAAATACAATAAAAATGATTAATCTACACTGCATTTATAGTAATGTAAAGAAGTAATTTATGTAATGTAAAGAAATTAGCTTATCATTGAAGATTAGCAATATCATTCTTGATCAATAAATCTTATTAATTGCTAATCATTACATATGTTTTATACCATTAATATTTATTTTCATAATCTAATAAATGATCACTAGTTTTTTCTCAAATTTATCAAATATTTCATATTTCAGAAATAATATTTCCTGAAATAATGAATATAAAATATAATGTGCAACATCAAGTACGAAAAGACACAAAATAAAAAACTTAACAAACATGTATAAATGTAAGTAAAAATGGTAGTATAGGAAATAATTAAGCCATAAAAGTAACACCAGCGTACAAAATAAAATATTCCGCATGGAAAAAAAATTTGAAAATAAAATCGCTAAATGGATGTATCAAATATGCACTTCACGATAAATATGAAAAAAATAGAAACTTCTAAAAGAATCAAAGGAACGAAAAATTATAGAATTATAGAAATCAAATCAAATTTTAGGAAAACAACCTATAAACACTACTGTAATCGCCAACGTTAAAAGCATCAGTCGTTTCCTAATATGACTTATTAAATCAAAAAAATAACTTCAATGATATATAAATGTTTATGCATCAACTTAAACTGGAAACACAGTAGTCTGCAGAGATTATAAAAAAAATAAACAAACGATTAACATTTCATATGATTGAACAACAACATTTGGACGATCCAGTAGGGCGTTTGCCAGGATCCGGATAACGGCGATTGATTTGTCGAACAAGATCAAAAAACACCTGCGAAAATATTTTTCTATTTAATTTGTAAAAATCTGTATATTTAAAGTAATATAAAAAGACTTTCCATTTTTCAGTTCAAAGATTTTTGCAGCTATTTATTCAATTATTTTTAATAAAAAAAAAGTATGAAAAGTAATTCACAGAAAATATCTTACCTCATTAACATTAATTTTTGCTTTAGCCGATGTTTCAAGAAAAGCACTATTAAACGATCGAGCAAGATTATGCCCTTGATCTTTACCAACAACACGTTCATCTTCCAAATCACACTTATTACCAACTAATATCATCGGAACCTGAATAAAGTTTGATATTCGAATAAAGAATCAAAATCTATTCGAATAAAAAAAATTAAAAATAAGTGGAAATTAAATAAGTGAATTAAATTAAATTAAATAAATAATTATAATTAAATTAAATAAGTGAAAATTTAATAAATTTAATTTGAATTTATTTACCAGGTGGCTGCTGGGGACCCACCTGTATCTCTATCCCCCAAATGACTCTATGGTGAAGTGGTCAAGTTCAAGCCTCTTTGATGGATGGTGTCAAAAGCGAGGTGGGCCAATCAAGACCTGGATTGACCAGTCAGGAAAGATTTTGAACGTATAGGTAGACCAGCAATATGGACTTAGACGATGGAAAAGGAAATGGCTTCTATTACTACTAGTTATGGTGCCGCATCGAGCAGCTTGGAGTCATGAGGGTTATCTTTGTAGCCAGCAGGGCAAGCCTAATCAGTAATGGTGAGAGTTGTTAGAAGAAGAAGAAATTTAATTATTCAGCTTAACTGAAAAATTAACTAAGTTATCCAGATTAACTGGAACGAATCAATGAAAGGAATATTTACTTCTTCAGCATCTTTAACTCTTAAAATTTGTTCCCTAAGATCCATCAGATCATTAAAAGTTGATTGTGCGGTTATTGAATAGACTAATACAAATCCTTGGCCATTTTTCATATATAAATCTCGCATTGCAGTGAACTGCTCCTTTAAAAAATTCCATATTTATTAAAAATTTAGTTTGTTAAAAGAAGAAAAGGAAGAAAATACAATTAGTTCATATGCACAATTTATCTAAACTGTAAACAGTAGTTGAATAAAAATATTTATCGAAAAATAAATAAACATTTAAAAATAAATGTTTATCGAACTCATAATTTTAAGAGACCAGAGATCATAATTTTAAATAAAATTTAAAAATTTGGTTATGACTTCTCAATTTCATGAAGAGCCAAATATAGATTGTTAAATCGAATTTCACTAACTAATAAATCAAAACAAAAAGAAAAACAAACTGTTCCAGCTGTATCTAAGATTTCAAGCATACACTGCTGTCCATCCACATCAACTTGTTTTCGATAACTATCTTCAATTGTTGGATCATATTTTTCCACAAATATCCCTTGCACAAACTGCACAGTCTAAAAAATTCATAAATGCGTCCACTCATAATCTAAATTCGTTAAAAATAATCTATAGAAAAAACTTTTCCTAACAACCAACTGAAAATATACACAAATATGCATTGCTTCCCACAGAAATAAGATGCGCTAAAATCTAGAGAAAAAAATGCACATCAAAAGCAGATTTAAACTTATTAAGCTCAATATAATAAGCATCTCCATTTTTCGAATTCTTGATTAATTTAATCATTTCCAAGAAAAAAAACAATAAATTTGAAAAAACATTTACCAAGGCACTTTTCCCAACACCACCACTTCCAAGTACAACAATTTTATATTCTCGCATCTCTTGATTTCAAATCTTCCGATGGTCCCTTAAAATACGCAAGTCCGATATTTATTTCAAGCTGAAAGAATATCACTAAATATTTACGAAGATGTTTTGCATAAAAATCTACATAACGTCGATATAATATGAAATTAATTCTTCGCAAATGAATAATAACAACAATACCCATAATTAAATATCTAAGAAAATGCAGGAAATAAGAAAAATTAATAAAAATCAAAAAGCAATAAGGAAAAAAATTAGAAATATAAGAGGACAGTTTTTTTCATCGTTTCAATCATTTTCATTTTCGTGTAATTTTTTTGAAAAAAACACTTAAAACTCTCCGAAAAAAATCGAATAAAGCGAATGAACAATTCAAAAAATTTTTTTTGAAAGTTTTTTAAAATTAATTTTTTAAAAATAAATAATAAAGAAATTAACGAATTATACTACAATATAAAAAAATTGACGTCTACATCCATCCATCTATTCATCCATCTACCTATCCATCTACCCATTAGTTCATCCATCCATTCATCCATCTACCTATCCATTTATCCGTTCACCTCCAAATCCATAAATCTATTCAAGGAAAAAAAAGATCGAAAAAGTTCTTCATTCTGCAATCGAATGAATAAACGAATTTATTATCAATAAGAAGAGAACCAGAAGAACAAGAACAAAAAAAAACATCTGCGAACATTATCATAATAATCATCATAATTATAAATTCTCAACTATCTATCAAATATCATTCACTATTATTTAACAATTTAATTTTAAAACGTGTCACTTAAAAAATTTAACTTCGAGATTAAATCTCTAAAATTATTCTAAGATTAAATCAATTATATTGAATATAAAACTAAAAAAGTAAAAGACACAAATTCATTTATAATTTGATTTGATTAAATTGATTTGAAACGAGTAACTGAGAGAAAAAAAGGAATGCCAAAGATCCTTTAAGAAATTTATTAAATTTAAGGAAATTGAAAGAAATTCAGATAACTTTTCTTCAATAATCAAAAAAATTTCCTTCAACATTACGCAAAAAATAATACATTTTGAAATGAATTTGAATTTAAAAAATTATTTAGTTTTAAAAACACCAAATAAATAGCAATTCAATGGCAATCAAAATTTGTTAAAACAAAAACAAATTTTTTTTCAAAAAAAGAACATTTTTACGATATGAAATATTCGATCCAATATACTTTTGATGAATACAATTTCATTTATCATAATAAAACAGTCACTTTTTTTTAAATTAAGATTCAAATAATAATATAATAAATATAATAAAAATAAAAATAGAAAGCACTGAATTTTGAGATTAAAAAAGAAAACTTTTCTTCGATTCCATCCGGTTTATTTCCATAAATAATAATTTACTCTAACTGCGAGTAGTTTTTAGTATTGTTAAAGAAATAAAAAATTATTTATAGATTCAGCAAACATCACGAAATTCATCAAAAAAGTATAACAACTTACAAAATGATTCATTTTTGAATTTTAATATTTAACAATTAAATTAGAAAAACTAATTTTTATCCAATATAATTTAATGAAGCGAACGAGCAATATGCTGATTCCAAAAAAAAGACGACTATAAATATTAAAAATTATTAGATATATTGATCATTTATAATCGGAAAAAAAATTATTTTAAACAAGAAAATAAGAAAAAAAAGAATGGAATAAATATAAGAAAATAGAAATAAAGAAAAGTGACCAAAATTTCGTAATGAAGATTTGAATAAATAAATTTATCATTTTCCTTTATTTTTCTCACATTTTAAGAAAAGGAATTTTTTCTTAGAATATTTCTAATGTGACTGAATAAAAAATAAAATTTTGATGTAAGCCAGATTTTTTTTTTGATTGCAGCAATAAAATATATCGAAGGAGATAAAATAGAACTTAAAAATGAAAAGAAAATCTTTTGAAAATTTCATTAAAAAAAATTTTCAAAAGATTAAAAAAGGATTTGGTTGAATCGGTACATATTTCTTAAAATAAATAAGGACAGGTAAAAAATGATTAATGAAAACTGGTGCAAATAAAATTCGCTTGAATAAATTGTTTCTGCTTAATACAACCAATGTCATTTCTTTGTACGACTCGGTGATTATTATATTATTTTTTATAATGGATTTATGAAAATTTAAAGCGAATTTGAATTTCACTTACCGTCATGAAATCCTCTGGATACCAAAATTTAATTTAAAAGAACATTGATTACAATGAAAAATCTTTAAAAATTTTTTTTCATTTTTGATTAATAGAGGAATGACTTACTCTGAATTGATTTCTAAATAAAATGGCTAGCCAGTCTATTTCGTCGAAGTTTAAAATTTATTTTAACAGCCTCGAAAAAAATTTCGATTCTATGAAATTTCCTGAAATACGGGAAAAATTAAAAGCATATTTTCTTTGTTATTTATTACCAACATATATCATTTTCACTGAACGATGAGAAAATTTTTTTCTCGACGACCATTCGTCCTTAATTGCAAAAATGAATGAAATGTCAACTACAAAAAATATTAAAATTCGGATGGTTGAAGCTATTCAAAAAATTTCAAAAAAATATATTAAACGAATAAAAACCATACATTGTATTAGATGAAAAAAATAACGAAA
This sequence comes from Dracunculus medinensis, assembly GCA_900625125.1. Lineage (NCBI taxonomy): Eukaryota > Metazoa > Nematoda > Chromadorea > Rhabditida > Dracunculidae > Dracunculus > Dracunculus medinensis. Next base: position 64,990 of record UYYG01000107.1, read on the forward strand.
ATACAACAAATTACACTTAAAAAAATATGACAATAATCATAATAAGTTAAATAAATAATAAAAAATTATGCAAAATTATTAATACGTAAGGGATTAAAACCCTTAGTAATATTAACGCATTTTAAAATAAAATATATTTATCTCTTAGTTTTTACATGAGGAGATAAACAAAAACAGACACAATGCATAAAAAAAGTTTCAAAATCTTCGATATTCCTACTGTACGAATAACAGCCAGTGACAGCAAAATAAAAAAGTAATTAAATAGTAGACGATGATTTTATTAACAGTTGAAGTTTCACATTTCTCTGCTTAACAAAAGTTCATCTCCTTTACATACAACAGTAAGTATGTATAAAGTTCAATAATGAAGAAAATATAATTTTAATGACAATTTGGAACAAAAATTTTGATTTATAGATTAAAAATATCATATCTGATATATATATTTATATATATACATTTGATGTGAAAATTTACTAGCAAAGCCCAAAAATGTTATAAATTATAAATGATTATAGCTTATGAAGACTGAAAGTTTAAAAAAAAACATTTGTTTTCCTCATCATGTATAACGCTTATATTCACAAAACAGAAGTAATAAGCTGATTGGAACATCAATAGTCATTAAAATAAAACTAAAGAGAATAGGCAAAAAATATAAACACTTATTTGATTCAATTACCACCATTAAAGAATTTTTCAGTCACTTATTGAAAGCTCACTGAATATAATGAAATGAAAAAAGTGTTATAAAGTATATTGGAAGCAGTGAAATGAAATAAATAAAATGGTGGAATTTGGAAATCAATATTGCTTCTATTGTTTTTCGGATCCCGTTTCTGGCACATTCGGATTTTGAAGAGGCAAGTATTCGTTTATATGAAAATCACTAGCATATAATGCACCTCCAACAAGAAAACAAATCGTAAAAAAATGGCAAGCAATTCTACTACGCATATAAAACTGAGCGAGCTGTCTTTGTTGCCTTAATGTTGCACGACACATTCCCACAACACATGCAGAAGTGGCCAACAATCCTGGAGAATAACAAAAAATAAAATACCAATATGACGTTGATAAAAAAATACACAAAAATACACAATACACAAAAATACACAAAAATAAAAAAAGCGCCTGAAGTGAATATGAAAAGTTTCAGACCAAAGTGCAAAGCCAAAACTCTGACTTTCTTATATTATAATTTTATTTCGAGAGAAAAAATCGTAAAACTGCGTAAATTTGTATCAATCATGGTAGTTAAGATAATTATTGAAAAGATCAAGTTCTGGACTTCCGGAATGCAGACCTGCTATTAAAAAATCCAGACAGTGATCGCCAATATTCTTTCTTACCTCCCTCGCAAAAACTCCATGCTAAGAGTCAGTGGAGTGGGCCTAACCAGAAATGGGACCCTTCTTTATTCAATAATTAAGCTAGTAATAATTTCGAGAAAAAATCCTAACATATGTGACAGGAAAGTGATATCAAGTAACTACTCGAATCCTTAATTTTATGAAGAATAAAAATAAAAAGTAAAGCAAATAAATATAGAAAGGAGAATAACCGAAAGGTACAAATGGATTGGCGGTAGCTTTAGCAATAAGTCTCTCAGTATAATTCAGTTTAGAATGATTTAATTCTTCATCACAACCAGTGGGCAGAAATGATTTTTTTGCTGTCGTATTAATTTTGGTTGATTTTATCTTCCACAGCATTTTTTCTCGTTCCCACTTTGATAATGTATTCATGTCTGCCATTGCCATTCCTCTTGAAGAATTTTTTTATTAATTAAACGAATCCATAGGATTCTTTCCATACATAAATTTCATAAAATGGATGAATTTATTCATTTCATTCATTTATTCATTTTATATCTCAAATGTGATAACGATGACTTACAGGTGAGAACCACGATTTCCTTTTTTAAAAAAGGTTTAATATTTACAGAAATAAATCTACATACTTATATAGAATTTAGATCTTTCTGTTTAAGCCATCAATGAATGCAATTAGTGCGGTGGAAAAAGAAAAAATAAATAAGACACCCATCGAAGAGGACCCATGGCTACACCAGAATCCCCAAAGGGAACCGAAGCCTCTATTGAAAAGACCAACCACTCCAATCTTTTATCACTGGACTCACCAGCATTGAAAACAAACATTCATAAGACCACTTGAAACAACAAACCTCTCACATAAATAATGCGATGCAGCTCAAAAACTTAAATAGCACCGCTGATAAAAGCAATCGTGCTGAGAGTCAATTTATTTAAATGATTCTCACTTTTCATTTCAGAATTAATTCGATAAGTGGCTTAGTATCGAATGTGAGAGTTGTCTGAAAATTTTTCTCCGCTCGTCTGAGATTTCTTTTTAATTATTCGGAATTATTAAAGTCGTTATTCGCCGACAAGTGAGTGGTTAGCGTCTATTATTTCCGCTTGGGCTCAGCTGGGAAACTGTTAGAAACTTTTGCAAGCGGCCATTCGGAAGACAAGTGGGTCGACGTCTTCCGAAGGCGCCTACTGGGATTAGAAATTATCGTCAAACTCCTATATTATTTTCATTTGTCGTTTATTGCAAAAATAAATTTTGTTTTTTGTAATTTTTCCCTACTAATTTTTTCTTTTTATCTCTAACATTTCCTTATTTGCCATTGTTATTTTATAAATTTTCTTTGTTTAGATTGCTAATTATATGTTAAAGCAAGTAAAATCTTATGCACTGTCAAGTTTCACTCGTTGTTCGAGTAGTTATATTAGGTATAAATTTTATCAATTTTATCATTTCTCTTATTTGGCACTGCATAAGGCGTGCTTTTTACTGGGAGGATAGCATGCAGCAGGGTGTAGAAGCATAAGACAATGAGAAATTATAATTAATATCATTGAATTACTGAGGGGTGAGGCGAGGTGAAAGGAAGTGGAAGAGGGGAACGAAAAGCAAATGGAATAGTCTTGTCGGTGCAGTACTAAATTTTATTTAGTATAATAGGCTTTTATATGAAATTGTAGATATTTCTATGTTAAATATTAGAAAAATTATTTAAATTTTTGGACCAAATAAAAAATAAAAGTTTTTCTTCTGAAGATTTAATAAAAATATGTTTTTGCATTTTTCAAAAAAGTTGCTTTATTTTTTATTACAGGGAAAAAATATTTACAGAAAAGTAAGAATTTTGGAGAAATGGTCGAACGAGGATGATCTTACTGATCAGTTTAGCAATGCAAAATTCGCTTTAATGGTCAATCGCAAACCTCTTGTTTCCATAAGTTCACGAAACATTTCTCTTCGGATTTTGCAATCATCCGGTTTATCGTTTTTGCTTTAAAAATACTATTTTGTGATATCAAAAGACTCTCTTATTTCTTTTTGCTTTTATATTGTTTCATAACTCTTTATCTCTTTAATTTATCATTTAAAAAGGTGCAATGAAAAATTAAGAAAATATTTTAAAATATTTTGAATTAACTGTTTATGTATTGTTGTTAATTTCAGAAATTAATGTTTTGGAAAAACATGGATTTACCGTCAAATCTGAAGATTCTGTTCTCTTAGATGCAGAAGAAGATTCTCTTGGTAGCTTCGTGAGTGTTTCCATTTTAATTCCTTTTTCAATTATTTGGATAATAAAGTGGATCTGAATTTGAAATTTCTTGTTCTTCTACTAACATATCATCAGGTTAGGCTAACTTCAACAAGGGAGTGCCCGCTCGATCCTTTGGCATTTGAGATTTAAAAAAGTCACTCGTTTTTCCATCGTCTAAGCCCATATATCGCTGAGGCGATTCAAAAACAAAAATTCTTGGAAAATATCTGAGTCTTGTATCAGTCTTAATTGGCCTTCTTCATTTTTTACTCTATCCATAATACGATTTAACAACTAGCAGAATATGCATAATCAGCCTAGGCGACTTTCTTTGAGAATACTATATAATATAATATTTATACTTATAATATTTGAACGAAAGTGGATCTATTAGATTTTTTTGTCAACTCAGCAAGCGCGCATAAAATATGTTTTAGGTGTGGGTGTTGTTCTTAATAGTTTCCACTCTCATTGGCCATATTTTGCAACTATATGATAGGTTGATATATATTGCAGCCAAATAAATGCGAAATTTTTTTTTTTGATGGTGATTTCAGATTCCATAGAGATTTCATTAAATGTAACAATGCATGGCTTTGGTTATTTTATCCTTATCTTTCGTGTGCCCATTTGGTATGGGATGGATCCACGATTTAAAATCCACCGTTTCCTCAAGTCTTTCTTGATGAAATGATTAAAATACGTATTTTTTCAGCCTTGGTATGTAAAAAAGGAAAAGGCTTTCGTCTTATTTGCATTGATCCTGGGCGGATTTTTTCTGTAGTTGTTTGCACATTATCTAGCACTTCTTGCATTTCATAACTACATGCAAAAAAAGGATGCCTCATTAGCGTATTCGAAATCGGTGATACTATATTATGCTCTAGACTGAATGATTTGTACAACTCTTGAGCAGGCAAGCGGTGTTGTTATCAAATCACCATATAGTTGAATATTGCAAAGAAAAGGGCGCAACCTTGACGGAAACCAGTTTTTATTTCGATAGGATCTATGAATCAGTTCTCCGTACACCCAAATTTGTGCCAATTTACGCTGGTAAAATGCTTTTGTGATCGGGTGGTCTAGAAGACCATCATACTCCATCCCTATCCAGAACGCTATTAATTTAATTTAACAGCAAAGTCAATGAAATAAATGTTATTTTGGTAAGCTGCAGATATTCGAAGCGATATTCCAACGCCTTAATATGAATATTTGGTCAGTACAGTTGTGTGAATCCAGTATGATTATTGTGCATCCTGTTGTCTCGTTCTGCCATAAATTCAGCAAAAAAAGCGAAAATTTTTCTTGGATGTGATTAAAAGGCTATTACGTAGAAAATTATCACAGTATATCTATCATTGCCATTTTTTTGCTCTAGTCGTTTTATATTAGTTTTCCAGTGCCTTGGCAGGGTATAGTGTTGGACGTTTGGTAACTTTCGTAGACCAACTTCTGCAAGAGCTTTATTAGCCTTAACCTTCTGAATGACCAAGATTATTTCTTGTTGGCTGCTCGCAATTGCTAATATGTGCCTGGATGAACGTTTCAGCTAGCTGTGTCTGGGATCGGGATCACGAATGACATATTCTAGTTAAGTCTAATTTCAAAGAATTCCCTCCACCGCAGATGGTCTTTCAGGATCTTGACAGGTGCATCATTATTTCATAGATGGTTTCGAATTATGGTTGAGTAGTTCATATGCAAAGCCATATCATTCCAATAGTTATTTCTGCCGTACTATTGTTGTTGTATTGTTGTTGTACCCTTGAAGCGCTTGGTAGCCGGAATCTTCTGATATTCGCTTTGGCATTTTTTTCGAATAGTTGGACAGTTACTTTTAATACCCAATTAGCGAATTTGCCTTTAGTTGAGGCCAGTATTCATCAGACGTTCCAGAGGTGCTATTTACATCATCGAAATATTCCGTTAATTATTTCGACTTGAAATGCATTTAATGTCCCAAAATCTGGTAGTTTGAGATAGTTAAAAGATTTGAAAGGATGCTGTTTATCAGTCTCACGAATTTTTTACAGATCCTGGAGCTATAATTTGGTCTGATCTGTGAAGATTGCCAGTTTTAGCACCACAGTAAGACCAACTATTTAATGCAGAACTCTTCCAGCGATGATTGGCCAGAATAGATCTGGTTATCTGGAGAGTTCCATGTGATTAGACGTCTTAGTTGCAGGAAGTATTGAAAGAAGAATCGGTAATAAAAAGTCCATGCACTTCGATAAAGCGAAGGCGCTTGCTATTCTGTATTGGTCAACTATTATTATTAATTATTATTAGTAAAGGAAAAAAAAAGTAAAACGAATAAATGAAGAGGAAAAGAAGGAAATAACCGCTTCCTATCAAATAATAATTAGAAATTCAGAAAATGAAATACAGTTTGGTTGAAATCCGCTCGCTAGCAAAATTTTTGTTGTTACTCTTTTCAATAATATTTTATAAAAGAGAAAATATATATGTAAAAATATAAATATAAAATATATATATATATATAAAATATAAGCAAGGAAAATTTTCGATTTCTTTTGAATTCAGAAAGCTATATTCGGATTGTCATTAGGCAATATGACTAGGCTGGACTCTATTACGGCTGTACCGATTGATAAAATCAGAGATTTGGCTAATTCTCTCGCTGGTAAGTTTATCGATTTAAGATGGGCAATGTTCACTCTTCCAGCAGAATATGATCGTAATTTGCTATCTAAGGTATTATTTAATTTTCTTATATTTTTTATTTTTTCTTGTTTGAATTCTTTGAGATTTATTGGTCAGTTTGGCTTTTTTTAACTTAAAAAATAAAAAAAATTTTAAATATAAAAAAAATTTTTGTCGCATAGTATATAGAGCCGACTGTGGAATTTTCGCATTAATAGCGTTTAGATGTATTCGTTAAGTGAGTGGAATCGAACATTTAAGCGATGCCCAAGATGTGCATCATTCCTTAGCAGATGTGCTGCCAAGACTTCTGCTGCTTGTGGTTATTGTCAATCAGTTTTTTATCCACCGGTCTATTTTTCACGATTTTTTAATGGTTTTTACTAAAATTTTCATTTTTTATTATCCGGGTAATCCTAATGCTGCTGGAATTCCTTTTATTAAACTCTCCACTCTCTGATCAATAAGTCCCATCTAATAACTAATGAAGCGAATCTAATAAGAAATGGCGAATATTATAGAAAAAAAAATTATTAAATGTCTGTTAATAAAAGTTATTATTAAATGTCTGTTATCTTTTATTAATTTCTTTCCAGCAGCATTTATTAATTTCTATCTTAATTTCCTATGGCTTTTTTCTTAAATCGATAAAAAAATGGTAGTTCTGCATATTTACAGATCGATTTAGTATTTAGTATTTGAGTATATAAATTTAGGTGAGATGAATCAACTCATTTCTTTCTCACTGAATCAAATGGCTATTTGGTTTTAACAGATTTATTAACTTTTCATCCTTTAATTTTATTTCAGATCAGTCCTGCTATAATTTGCTTGGTAACAAATAGAGAAAATAGCCATGCTTTACTTGTGCATCTTCCACGGTCTCCAAATACTGTTTATACATTAATTGCAGGATATGTACAAGTTAATATCTTTTAAAATTATTTGGTAACCATCTTTATTTCGTTTTTTTACTTATTATTTTCTAATTTCTTACTACTTTAGTGAAAAAATTTTGTCCAAAAATGCGCTTATAAATATAAGAAATTTTTAATTTAATGTAATTTAATGTTAGAATGGAGAATCACTGGTAGAAGCAGTTCGACGAGAAGTTGGTGAAGAAGCAGGTGTCGATTGCGATGAGATAGTTCAGTTAAACATGTCTCAATCTTGGCCTATTCAGAATAATTCCATCATGTGCGCATTTCGTGCAGTTGCCGATCCTAAGCAAAAGGTAAAGTAAATTTATTTTCAATTTTTTTTAAAATTTATATTATATTTGCAAATTTAAGTAAATTTGCAGCTTGATATTTGTAAAAATGAATTGTTGGCAGCAAACTGGTTCAGTCGTGAAGAGGTTCAATGGGCATTTGATAATACTACTCGAAATTTGAACCATATAAATGAAAGCATCCCACCCAAATTTCAGTTTATTTACGTTCCCCCGTACGGCGCACTATCTAATCGAATGATAAAACATTGGTTAGGAGAGAAACCTTGATTGTTTTTTTGCAATGATTCTTGATTGTTTTCATCGGCGATGATCTATTCTGTCTTTAGCACTCTGTAGCAATAATTTTTTAGATTACTGAAGGTAGTTCTTTTTTTTTTCAATAAGCTATCAAATGTAAAACACTTTGCTTTTTGTTTAATTTAGCCTTTTTAAATTTAGCCTTTGATGAATGATCGAATAAGTGAATTATTTATTGGCTCCTTCAAAAGGTTCACTCATTTTTTGTTGTATCTGGCTGATGTCATATATTACTAATGTGTCATATATTGTGGTGATCTCTAGTTTCTTTTCATTTAAGGCGGATAGCTACTTTTAATTTTTTTTTCTTTTTATTTAATCCATCAGATTGATTTTGACATGAAACTGCGTTATTTTCGATTTCTGGTGCTTCAAATATAAATTGAGACACCGTATAGGAAAAGATTTTATTGTTTAAAGGAAAAAAATTCCTACAAAACAATTAGAAATAATAATAAGTGGATAAATCAATTAAATCATGAACTTACATCTATCTTGTTTGAAATGAAATAGGAAATATAGTACATAATGCAGAGCCACATTCACCTCAAACCATTTTGTAAGGACCGCAGTGTTTGCGGTTTCAAGGCTGATCGTTTCAGATGATCCTTCAATCTTTTCTCTTATTTCAAAATTAATCTTTTGATCATGAGAATAATTGTATAAACAAAGCTTTTTTAAACAAAAATTTTTTTGATACAAAGCTTCTTTGTTATTGTGACCATAATTTGAATAATACGAAGCTTTTTTATTAAATGGATCACATTCATCAGTGGGACCACATTAGCTGTTCGCTGTTGATACGACACAAATATCTTTTTTTCTCGATATTTGTCGGATCAGTTTTTCCTTGCGATGGAAAATGGATTTTGTACGACAGGAAAAAGTACGCTAAATGGCTGGACAAAGAACCTCGAACCTCGATCCATGCCAAAAGCAAACCATTCAAATAAGGTATGGAATTGATGGACTGTAGATTTTAAAGACCTGGTGCTTTGATTACGGAATTGCGTAACAAATAACTGGATATAGAAATAAACATGGTATCGGCCAAGAAAAAACCTCGTGAAAAGAATGCTGTGTGACAGCTCTAGATCGCGTGTTTTGAGGATCACTGTTGGAATCTGCCTAGTTAAATATCTTCTTTCGTCATCCTAGTCAACAAAGTTCTCGAGTCAACAAACTTGCATTTCTTCTGCTGTTTCGGAAATGTTTCGGAGAGACCCAAAATAAAATATGAAAACGCTTTCCAACATTCACTGATTTCAGATGATTGGATTTTTATGCAAAAAATATATTTGTCTCTTTAGTAAAAAATGTGTTAGCGATGCTTATTTTGAATAAATCCACTTTTAAAAAATTGTAGTATTACAAAATAAGCGATACAAAATTGAACGAAAATTTTGAAAACCCATATTTTTTGTAATATTTTTTGTGTTTTTAATCGATGTTTCTTCAAAAGTGCACTGCCATTTTTATGTTTAAAAGGGTTGGCATGCCTTTCCTTAGAATGTTAAAATGTTGCATCTTTTATCTATAAGACAAAGCAAAAATGTTTCATCTCTTCATTTTTATATTGCTTTCATTTTTGAGTCCAAATGTCCGAAAAACCGAAAGAATTCATTATAAAAAAGACTCTTCCTGAACAAAGGACTCTTCACAAGGATGAGTCAGCTATTTAATATTCAAATCATAAGATTTATCATTTTTCCTTCTTTTGTATAAACATTCACATCTCCTAATTATAAGAAAAAAACTACCTTATTTACAAATTTTAGATACTCTTGAAAGGGAAAATAAAAATAATAAGAAAATAATAAGAACAAAAATGAAAGGAAATTGAGGCATTTATAAAATAGACAATAAAGGTGCCATTATATCAGGCGTGTGCACCGGTGATTTCGACACCAAATTTTTTGATAATATTTAGCACGGGTTTATAAATCTCTTTTGTAATTGGTCGAATTACTCCCGTTTCTTTAATACCATCTAAAAAAAGAAGGATAAGTATATATGAAAGTATGTAAGTAAATTGATTGATGGATTGATGCATTTAAGAAAGGGATTAACCATTAAGAATTATATCAGAAACGATTGCACAAGTATAGCCAACGGTTCTTGCCATTGCTGAGAGACCATTTGGTTCACCATATGCGACAAGATTGATTTCATGTCGCTTCTAAATTTATCAGATATAACTTATCCAGTGCCAGCAAACTGACAATATAACTGACTTTTTATTTCGAAATCAAAATATCGTCGTTTTCTTTGTAAAAACATATATCTTCAAGCAAAACGCTTACATTTATCCCTCCAGGAAATTGTGCGTGGATATCATGATTCAATATAACTAAATCTCTTTCATTTTGTTTATAAGAGAATTCTTTGGCTAAATATGGAACCAAAGTATCAATCGCCGTACCGTGTCCCTGTACAAATGTGTCTGAGAGCAAACCCAATCTAAAAACGAGAAAAAAGAATAGAAAAGCATCATTTCCCACAAAATTATCTTTAATTCTCCTTTTTTTCTCTTGAATTCCCATCGTTGGTTTTACTGTTTGATAAAAATTGCATGGACTCATTCTATAGATTTTCTTTTTCCAAAACTTTTCCAAAACTCATTAACAAATATATGGAATTAATAAAGGCGAAAAGAATGGTACAAAAAAAGATAAAAATAAAAAATACTTCAGTAAGATTTCAACTAGATGTGAATTATTTTTTCCCAGTCTTTGAAGTATCATATTCTTCAGAGAACTTGTTGATTCAGTACCCGGCAACCGCAATAAAAATGTCATAATTTCACTCTGAATATAGAAAAAATATTTTGGGAGATATGCTAGATGGTACAAAAAAAGATAAAAATAAAACTTAAGCCAAAAAAAAGTTAAAATGCTCAAACCCAAGCAAGGCCAAATTCTTCACTGAATATTTTGTTTGTTTGTGTACTGAGCAAACCAACTGCTTTCAAAGCTTTTACAGCTTCCACAAAACCCTAAACTTATAATTTATATATTGCATTTTCTGATAACTGAAAACAATTAACTAAATAATAACTTTATAACGAAGAGTTCCACGAATTAGAGTTTTGCATTCTTCAGCAATACCATAAACATCTGCATACTGCAAAGAATCACGATTTGGATAACCAATGAAATTAAATCCAGGCATAAAATTTATCGGATATAAGCTATCCAATACACCACAGTCTCCATCAATTTCAACGACTTGGCCATCTTTTAAATATCGTGCTCGATTCATCAGTGCTAAGAACATTCCTTTTGGACTCCAACTGAAATTTGATAAAAGTGAAATTATGCAATTTTTTCATCAATTACTACAAATATCTCTAAAACAGAAATGATAGGATAGGATAACTTTGGAAGAACACTTAAAATATCAAAAGTAAATCAGAAGGCTGCATCGAATAACTATGAGCAAAAAGCAAATTGTACCTGAATTTATAGCGTAAGGGATTGTCGGAAAATTCTGGAGCTGGCAAACCACCACAAAAACTTACGAAAGATTTGATCTAAAAAGAATATAAATTTGTCATGTAGCACGCTGAAGTGATATTTAAAAAACACAACCATTCTTACGATATGAAAATAAAGAATGAATCGAAATACTTTGCCGCCTCGTTGATGGATTTCGTCGATGCATTCCATAGCTAGCATATGATCAATTCCGGGGTCTAAACCTGCTTCATTCATAATGATGACATCGGACAGTTTAGCACTGAAAAAACCCATGTCAAAAAAATTACAGTTTGATAAAGTAAAGTTTAACTGTTTCATTACGCATTATGAAAACATACTGGCTATCGAGTGCCATCATTTCAGGACTTATATAACTACTCGTTATCATATTCACTCCATACTTTATGCATAATTCGGCTACTACTGGATGCAGTGTGTATGGCAAAAGCGAAATACATAAATCATAGTCTCTAAAATTTAAATACATTTTAAAAATAAAATGAATTAGACGGCGAATATATGCCCGGCAAAGTTAACGAATTCCGATGGCGGTGCCTACCCCATTCTATCTCGAAATGATTTTCGCATAAAAATTTCTAAACTACTTTACAATTGCTTTGCTAATACTTACTTGATGAGAAATTCAAATCTTTCTCGTTCTCTTAGAACGTCTACTATAACTGATTCAATGTTCGCTCCATATTTACAAAGACGCTGTGCATCTTTATCAAGTAGAGTGGCTAAAAAAGTAATTGAGTACTTTTCGATTGTCTGGTCCGCAACAAGATGAGTTTTTCCTTTCCATCTGTTTTCTCAATAAAATCGCCTTCCATTCTGCATAACTTTATCCAATAATTTTAAATGTGTATTCCCAGTATTAACAGGTTAAGGTGAATGAAGACCAGATAAAAGGAAAAAATCAGGGAAGCTCAAAAATGTGCAAAAAAAATTATTGAAAATCTGAAATAATGAGCCATTCGATATTGAAAAAATAAATAAGTAGAAATTAAGCTATTAAAATTCTTTGAACATTTAAAAAAAAAGTCCGACAGATAAAACAAAACCAAAGTAGCTGCTTAAAATGTTAACCAACTCATCAATTACCTTAAAGAAATGAATGTTCCTGAAAAAATGAAATTGCATTTTGGCAATATTTTATTTAATTCTGACTTAGAAACTGAGAGAACGAGTTTTTTAAGCATTTGCGAAGTACCTAAGCATAAGTACCTGCAATAGTATAAAGGGATAAGTTTTGAAATAAATTTATGAATAAATTTATAAAACTGGAAAGGAGCAATCTTACCAACTGTGAGCCTAATATCCTTTTGTTTCATCGAATAATAATTAGCAACTGGATCGGAAACCATTCCAGCACCAAGAAGTAAAACTCGCTTAACCATTTCAGGAAATACCGTAGTAACTGGCCTTCTGAAATTTGTTCTAAAAGGCAGAACTTCAAGACGAATGATAAATTGGATACCCATTGATGTTTTTAAGAATCAGGCGGGAATATTGCTTATAAAATTGAATCGAATTATGAGAATTTGCCATACTTGTATGCATTACTGCATGAACATTTATCGTCGAAAAAATAGACAGCACAACCGCGGACACACAGTGAAGACGGATCGGATTGTAAGGTTCTTCTTAATAGATTGTAGCAAATGCGGTGATTCTCAGTGTATAATTCACCATTTGGATGGATAAAGCAATGTTGAAAAACTAGTGATTTAAGAAATATAAAAGAGCATGAGGTTTAAAGGGATTAAAGCAAGGGTGTGAAGAAAAATAAAAGATGATTAAGTGCAACGGGGCTTGCAGTACATATTGGTTATATATGATAGCCTTAGGTTGCTTCTGGATTGTGTGCACGCCAATGAAGCACTGAGAAAGTAAATTGCCATAGATTCTTCATTAAAAAGTAAATAATTGATGAAAAATAGAATAGCTATTCGAGAGATGATAGGGAAATGCAAAATGAGATGTTATTACAAGTATCATCATTCTAGCACCATCATTCAAGAGCGTATTATAATGCTAATAGTAGTCACTTATCACTTATCAACTTTACGTCATCACGCCAATTGATACGTGATATAAAAGTAATTGAAAAAATATTGATATTAATATTGATTTTTATAGAATTTAACAGTTCTAAATTATAATAGTAATTTGATAAAGCCATTTCAAATATATGTTTTGAAGTCATTAAAGATTTAAAATTACAGCCGAATTATTACATAATAATTACTTTTTGGGAAAAAAGTGCAAAGTTTGTACTCACAGTTCACAAAATTAGAATTAAACTGAAAATGAAAGATAATGATAAAATAATAATACAAGGTAAAAGGTAATAATGAGTTGGTGATGAAAGGTGATCTTCGGAAGAAAGCGAAATGATTTTCTGGTAAAACAATACCTTCGTAAACGTAAACGTGTGATATATTCATAGCGCGGAGCTAACGCACCGTTATCCGTTATAATGGCTCGTTTAATTTCATCAGCACATTCGAGTTCATCCAACGGCCGATCTGTCGAACAATTTAACTGCAATTAGCCAATTATCATTTCGCGTTTTTATTAGAATATAGCAATCATCTAAATCAAAATTCATAATCGGTTAACAGCCAAAAACATATGATCGACTGAAATATGAACTTTGCAGAAAGTTGAAAATTAAAAAAAAACATTAAGCTATAAAATATAAATTGAGCAAATGCGAAAATCGAGGAATGAATTGAACATGGGACTTCGAACGCGCACGAAACCCAAGATTACAAGATGCTTAGGTTTAAATTTAAATATCAGATCTTCATTTATACTATTCAGTTTTAAAAATTTTTATATTAGAAAAATCTCGTACTAAATCAATGACATATGGGTAGAGAAGTTCTCCAAACTGTTCAGTGGCTTCGGATGGTAACTGTGCTGGCATATTGTCAATGTTGCATATAATGCATCCAGATTTTGCATCCAATCTATTATATGAACGATGAATTAGCAAATTAGCAAATAATTCCGCGAGAGGTTTAAAAATATTTAATTTTTAATTGCTAATCAATCTGGTTTATCGAAATCGACCAGGCAGCCAGTTTTTTTCAGATAACCAAGTTGAATAAAATGTTTTAATCATAATATTTTAATTAAAATACAATATCTATTTACCTACTGCATATTTCCCTCGAATTTATTTATTATAACAGTGACCTTTATGTCATTAAAAAAGAAAATTCGATTTTAGCAGTAATTTTGTCGTATTTTGGTAAAAAAGGAATTCATAAGAGAGTCAGTTTTACCTAATTTTAGATAACATTTGTGGCTATTAACGAATATAGCGCATATACCACTTTTCCGAACAACTAAAAATTTTCATTATAACCTGTCAGAACATTCGTTCGAATCAGCATCGTACAATGTAAATGGTTTATCAATGCTCGTACAAGTTTTCATGAATTCAATTGATCCATTTAGATCAGCTGAAATATCGCTGATTGCAATCAACCTGAAATTACGAATAAATAATATAAATAAGTAAATTGAGAAAAAACCTGGAGCATTTCACAGATTTATTATTAAAGAAATTATCTATGTGGAAGAGTGGGACATCCGGGTGCGTTATCATTGTTGGTTCTTTGCTGAAGAAGTTTTTTAGCATCCGATACAGTGATTAATCGAGGACTACCAGGGATCCAGTAAATTCCATTTATTATAACTGATGCATATGGAGCAATCTAAATAATTTTTGATATTTATATGCTAAATTAATAGAATACTTTCAAAGATATTAATTTCTTATCAAATATGTTTTGAGTAAAATACTACTGACACCTATGTATACAAATTTGTAAAAATGCAAAAAAAACAAACTTTATCTGCGAAATGTGAGATAAAACCTTCGGGGTGCTGCCGGAATTCGTCATAATCAAATATTCCACCTCGAAATAATTTTTTCATGAATTTAAGCAAAAAAAATAGATAAATGAAATAATTGTAAATAAAATGAAATTCCAGTATCCGATAGATATAAATAAAATTTAAGTAAAAAATCTAGGTTCTATTAAGATTTTTAAAGATTTTTTAAAAATCCATGCAAAATTTTTCAAAAACCATTTTTTGGGACGAGATGATCCTCTGGACCAACCACACAACCATAAAGTTTATTCATCTCTGAATATTTAATAGCGAATATTTAATGAATTTCACTTATTTTATGAATAGAAATTCAGTTTTTAATTGAATGTGAAAAATTTTTAAAAGGAAAAACAATGTAACGAAATGGTTAATAATGGAAAGGGAGCTTAATTTGATATAGTAAATAATGGAAAATTTCTTATGATTTGATTCGAGGTAGGAATTCGAGGTTTTTGGCTGAAGCATTTAAAAACTTACGCCCTTTGGCAGCAATTTCAGGAAGATTTTTACATTCGACATATTCATATGGGAGGTGGTGAAACAATTCTTGAGCACCTTGTGACACATTTCCTCTTCCCGTAAAGATGAAAATTAATGGGCCTAATGATCGAGGTAATTTATTTAAGGCAATTTCATAACCTGCTTCTCGAATTGCTTTAATAGCCATATAACTTTTGCTGTAATTATGTGCCAGGCCTATATGCTGCAAAAGACAAAAAATTATGATCAAACCTAAAAAGACGACTTAATCATAGAGATCTCATGATAAATAAATAAATATCTCAAAAAAAAGCTATGAAGTTTGCTCAGAATCATTAGGAATAGTAGATTCTATTAATCCATTAATCCAAGAGAAATCTAATTGTTTACAGTTTATAACATACGATAAAAGGAGTGTGGTGCCCGAGTGATAATAGTCGTAATCCGACTCCATGAAGAATATTGATGAATCCAGCATATCCAGCCCACTTACCAAACATAACTAACCTTTCACCCTTTGAATCGATGATTCGTTCATAATCAACCAAGCGTATCTTCTAAAAATCGTCTTACTTGATTATCTATCTATCTGTTCACCTTCGAAACATTAAATTCAAAACAAAATTTCATTGAACAATCTAAAACTTACTATTTGTGATAGCCTTTTTCATTGCTTTAAAGAACCAACCGTGAAAATCTTACTCTGGTTCTTTCAGCGAAATTGTGGAAAAACCTATGAAATTAAAATCAAATAAAACGTAAATACCTTTCGAAGAATTGCATCGAGCATTGGCATATTGTCTTCTTGACCCTTAATGGTATGCGAAAAAAAAGCGTAAGTTTTCTTGGGAATTAATTCATCTAAGGGTATCTAAAACATATATAAATATATGTACCTTTAACTCGCAACTATTTCCAAACCTATTTAAAATAAAAAACATGTTCTTCAATATTCATTTAAATGTTTAAATTCGTATGGAACTTCCAGTGACTCTTTTCCTCAATTTCTTGCATTTCTAATCATTCTTTCAAAAAAAAGATTAAATCCATGCGAATTTGCAAGTATATGATATTTATATGCATTTTTTCAATATCTTGTCTTCTTTTTTTTTTCTTCATTTCGTCGTATACTGATATTTGATTATCATATAAATCCAAAGTAAATCCAAAATAAATGCAAAAATTATCCATACTTGCTTGACAGCAATAATAAGTTGAGCCTCAGTTATATCTTCTTGGACAACTGCGCCGGCTGCAACATATTCCTGAATCGCAAAGGCACGTCGATTCGATGGCTGAATCAAAACCTTCACGCCTTGCTGAAATACTGTTCTGATTAGTGATCTTACTTTAACCTTTAGCACGCACCACCTGTGGTTTGCGTAATTTTACATTATTGTGGAAAACCTTTAGGAATGGAAGTGCAAACCTAGTAAATGAAATATTATCGGCATCAGATTATCTCTAAATGTCATATTATAAGCGTCATAGACTCGATTATTTTGCACTGAATGAAGTAAATCTTCCATTAAACCTAGTATCAGCCATCCAAATACCCTTGCCATGGGACAGATGGTGAAACTTACAATAGGTAACGCGATAGCTCCATTATAAAGATTTTAATGCTATCTTTTTATTATAGCTTCAATTTAGTGGATGAAAAACGAACGGTTTCAACAGCTGAAAATAAAAGTATCGAATACTTTGGTTAATTCTTTGACATGTAATGGAGCGAGTGGTGCTCGCCTTTCCCAAACATTTATGGATTCACGTCGAATAGCTATGCATTGTTCAACTTTCTCGGCGCACTGCGAGAACCGTCTCAACGAAAATCGCAAATTATACGTCTTTACAAAAACCATGCTGAAAAAATTTAACTTATAAATTATCAATTAACATAAAACCACATTTAAATACCACTTGATAAAGTTAAATTTAAAATATCATTTCTCGAATTTCGAATTTCGAATTTTCATTTCGAATTTTTCACTATTTCTGACTTGGCGACTTATATTAATCACTAAAATGGAATAATATCGACAGTGAGTAATCTCTGAATGTCTTATATAAACGTCACATAGACTCGACTAATTTTTAATGATTGGAGCACTTCTTCCATTTAAAGAATTATTAAAATGATGCAAATAAAATTAAGCAAACCGAAAATTGCGAGTGCTGCTAAAAGAAGAAGAAATACCTCATTTGCTAATATATTTAAAAATTTCTATAAAATCATTTATAAATCAATGAGCACAATGGGTGAACAAGAAATAACTTCGAAATTCAGAATTGCATAATTATAAATTAAAGTTGACTGGTGAATATTGGTTGTATAGTCGTCAGCAATAATGGTCACATCAAGTAATTTATTTTACCCGATTGGTTATAAGAAATTCATGAATATTATTGATTAGCCAAATGCTAAAAAATAAATAAATGTTTTGGACAAAACTTTATGAAATTGGAGAAACTGCTAATAAATATTAAGTTTTTTAAATACTAAGTATTTATTAAAAAAAGCAATAAATCATTGTCAACTATTGGTTCATACCGATTCTGGTTTGCCCGTGACCGCTGATTAAGGATGGCCACTCGTGAATAGAAAAATGAAGAAATTCTCTGTACGATTCGGATTACTTTTAATAAGGAATCCACTGTCGTTAAGAAAGAGTAAATGAACCCTTAGGCCTCAGTCGAAGCAATGTGACCCTATTCTATACTCTTTTGCTGTAAATATAATTTACTACAAGAACAAATTACGAAAATTCCGAATCCCAACTAAATTTAAATATTTTTATTAAATTTTCGATAATCAGTAGTATAACATTTATTAACACCTACCACACAAATTTGAATCTATTCAAAAAAATTTCGATAGAAAGACTGAAATAACTGCGAAATAAACTTTTCCAACATCTCGCACACATTAGGATCTTGCCAAAGCTCCTGACCCGTTGCATCCCGAAAGTAGCTGAAGCCATTTCTAATCTAATCTATCTGAGATATTGCTTTATCTGAGGCATATGTAAACCGATTATTAAAATAACTCCACACTATTAGAGCCGATCATGTTCTTAAAAATGTGGTTGTTACGATTTTTTTTCTTCCTGAGTTATAAGAATCATCACCGCGAAAGTCATTGTTCTTACACAAACCACGTTACTGAACGCAGAATTAGGAAGGTGGACAGGCAAACGTCAATAACAATTTTCATATAACATAAACTGTGATCGGTTATTGCTCGCCTCACTATGTTCCTAAGCATTCTGCTTCTGACATTTCTAGCCCACGCACCCATGGCCAATCTCGCTATCACATACAGCCAGGTGGCATTTGCCAGATTTTTTTTTTTTTAATTCTCTCCTCAACGTGAGAAATTAAGCCACTGTATATATAAATATATATATATTTATATTTATATTGTTATTAATATTTACTATTTTCAATGCCGCATATTTAACGTTTGTGCCATCTGGTGGCAGTTTGAGGTTTGCTTGACCTATTCGCCACGCAGTCACCTGGGAGATAGAGATAGAGGTGATATCTCAGCAGGATTTGACTTTACTCCTTTTTAGGCAAAGGAATAATTTTTGTGATCAAACCAATCAAAAAACTGAGCAAAAAATTTGAAAAAAAGATTTAAAAAGAAATTTTATGAAAGATTTAAAAAAGAAATAAATTCCAATTTTTACGGAAAGAAACAGTTTCGTAATTATGATAATTATCAAATTACTACACAAATTTTACGAAAAATTAAATTAATAAAAAAATTAAACACTAAAAATTGAAGTTTAAAATTAAATTAAATTCGATGAAAATTAAAATGCAAAATTAAACAAAGAGTACGGAAAACTTAATCGATTCAACTAATGCAATTCCAAAATTGCAAAAATTGAAAAGTTAATGAGTACCACACAGGCAGGTGGCAGGTTCTTTACGTAAGATTCTTGACCTTTGATTGATGGACTTCGATGCAAAAAGAAGAAAAATCAATCTATTTATTTCATTAAAGACGACTAAATATTTTATTTAACATTTGTTCATTTAAACAAATTATATAATGGAGAAAATAAGGAAAAGATCAGAAAAAATTTTCGATATTAAATTATATATTATTATTTTTATTTTTTATTAATTACTCAATATAATAAATCGAATAAATAAAATGATAAAAATAATAATATATATAATAATAATTTTTAATAATAATAATAATAATTTTTTATCAAAAATTTAAAGTTAAATTTCTCGCTTTCGTTTGAAATTCCATTGCTTTGGCTGAGACCAAATGAGTTCGATTCCACTTTCTTAAAGACAGGAAAGCTATTATTAAATGAAAAGCCGTTATTTCTGTCCCATTTCACAATGATTCCTAATGCAAAATCCAAGCAGGAAAGATAAGCAAAAATTGCTATTAAAAGAAGATATGCCAAACAGATTCGTTGATGCCAGTGGTCCAATAGTTCTTTCTAATTCGGGAAATCGGCATCTACTACAACATTAAAATCAAGATACGAAATTGTAAGCTATCCACTAGAGATCTCATCCATTTTCAGTTTCAGTCGCCTCAACCGATTATTATTTTTAACTTGATCTTTCACTGAAAAGATATGTTAATTTTAATTCACCAGCTTTTCTCTTTTTTCTCTCCATTTATTGAGGTGCAATATGCATGAGATCAATCAGATTATTAAATATTTGCATAATATTAAAATATTTGCATCGATGACATGCAGAAATATTCGCATGAAAGTGGAACTATAAACTACACTGAAAAGCCATTGATATATATTTTAAAAAATCATCCCATGTGGGTGATTATGATCATCCCCAGAAAACCTTGGGCCCTCTACCAGAAAGCTGGGAGATTGATGGTTTTACGCAGTCTGCACAGCTGTTCCTAATAGTGCGCTATGGAGAGAGATCTCTGATGCTGTTCCTGGAATCTGCTGAAGCCATTTTTCTAGTTTAGGGGTAACTGTTCTGAATGCTCATCACTGGAATTACTTTGGCCTTTACTGTCCATATCTTTTCTAGTTTCTCTTTCAGCTCATAGTATTTCTCCTACTTTTCATATTCCTTCTTTCTGACTTTGCTATACGGCGCTATATAGGTTCAACAAAATATTTCAGCTAAAATATTGTATTTTTTAAAATTTTCACCACTTTTATCACTATTCTTAATCACTATTCTTATTCTTCTACCACTATTCTTCTAACAAGTCCCACCATTGCTGGTTAGGCCAGTTTCGCAGGCTACAAGCTTTTCCGTAAGGCTTTTCCGATTTGGTCCGTCCATTGTCATCCCTTACTAGTCTTTTTTCCACCATCTAAATAGCAAGGAAAACAAAAGCCAATTTCCGCGATGGACCAAAAATCTTGCCAGTTTGAGCTAAGCTCTATGGCGATGATATAAATATTATTAAATGGATGCAAAAATGAAATTTTTGCAGCTTGGGAAAACCTCTTAGAAGTCAAAAATAAATACTTCGTGATAATATCATTTGCGATGGTTTTAGCAGCTTTATAACTTTTGATATACACTACAGCCAAATAGAAGAGAATCTTCATCTTGATGGTGATTTCGCGAAGATTCCATAGAAATTCCTCCAATATTTCTTCATCATTTTTCATTTCGCCACTTGGTGCAAGAGTAGATCCATGATGCTTAAACTCTGGCACTTCCTTAACCCGTAATGTATTGATAAGATTTAACATTTTAGGAGCACCTGGTGAATAAAACGAAAAAATTTTCGTCTTATTTACACTGGCCCTATTGATATACTTTCTGAATTAAATGATCTTCACTATGTAATATATCCAATTTTTAATCTATAATTTATGAATATATTTGCTTTTATTTTCATATTGTGACAGTTATATTCTTATTTTCTCCAGCAACTCCATTCGTAAGCAACTTAATGAAAGGCCACTCGAATGAGATCTAAAGTTAAGATTAAAGATAATTTCATTGTTAATTAAAAATGAAATTACTTCACGAAAAAAATATTTCTTTCAAAAATTCAAAAATTTTGTTATTTTAATTTATCCTGCACTTTTATTTCATTCTGCTATCTTTTTTATTTGGTGAAAAAAAACCTTTTTTATTTATTTGTGGAATGAATTTGTGAAAAATAAAGACATTTTATTAAAATTTTCTTCCATTTATACTTCGATTTTAGGTGTGCTTAACCTCCTAATTATTCGTTATATATATACAGCGAAAACCTAGATTCTCTATGATTGTCCATATCAGAAAAAATTTGCAAGATATTGGTTGGACCTTAGTGAAATACAGTTTTACTGTTAAAGAGATCTTGATATAACGAGACAGCTCGAGCTAAGGCTGTATTACATTTGGTGAGACTCCAAGATTGCCTTGAATGTTTTAGCATATTTTTTTGTTTAAAATTTTTTTTCAGCTTTGTTTGTATCTTGTATTTTTATTTCTTCATTTTGCATGATTTTTGTCTGGTGATTTCTTTTTCTAGCAGCTCTCAATTTATTTATTTATTTATTTATTGAAAACCAGCCAATCCGGGCACAAACGCCATGTGCTTGTGTTAATAACAACAGTTAAAATAACAAATAATAAGAATTAATGATAATAATAGAATAAGATAAAAAATTTAAAGATGAAATAAAGAGGAAATTGCAACATAATATAATATAGTACGATTCGAAAAATAGGATGGTAAAAAATCGCGATTTCACATTTTCTGCATGATGTGAATTTTTTAAATAATATCATAAATGATATCATCTATTTTTTTTTTAAAGATAGCTAAGGATGGCGCACAAGCTATATCGTTCGGTAGTTTATTCCAGTAATTAATATTATAATTAATATTAATATTAATAAAAAAATTATGAGTCCTTAGTTTAGTTTTATATATAGGTTTTAGTAATTTTAATAATAGTAATTAGATCTTGTTGGATTTTACCTAAAATTGTAATATTTTGAACAATTAACATAACCATATTTTATAAGTATAAATCAAATGTTTAATTCGATAAGAGAGGAAATCCATGTTGTAGTGTTTAAATTGTATTTTATAAATAAAATTGCTATTAGGATAGAGGCGACGTATAAAATATTTCTAGAGCCCTTCAATCCATGTTGTAGTGTTGTCCATAGGTAGTATTGTAGCCAAGAAGAGGCTTTGTATATTTTCATAACTGAAGACCTTCAGTTTTTTTCTTGAACGAATGAAAAATAAAATTTAGTGCCTTTGCGGATTTCTTAACCATGGTTCTGCAGTGAAAGTCGAAATCGAGATTTTCATCCACGATTATACCAAGATCGGAAATGTGTGAGATTCTACTAATTATATTACTATTAATAAAAAGATTAGCAAGATCGAATCCTTTAGAATTGAATATGAAGAAAGCAACATTTTTGAAAGGAAAGGATAATCTGCCTGTCATATAGCAGGTTAACAGGTTTTGTGCCAGGAATAGTGTTATTGACGAGTACGGCTTGGTGACGGTCTTTTCTATAATCTGACACCCAGTTATAAAGGGCCCCTGTAACGCCATAACTATTAAGAATGATCAGTAATTTGCTGTGGGACACAGTATCAAAAGCTTTAGCCAAATCTGTTTACTATTTTACCATTGTCAATTGATGCAGACCAATCGGAAAGATTTGCCAATATTTGTGAAGAAGTGGATTTTTTTGTACAAAAGCCATGCTGATAAGAAGATATAAAATTATTGGTATAAGATAAGTAATCAATTTCTTGCATATCAGCCTTTCGAGTATCTTGCTACCAACCCATGTTAGGCTAATAGGTCTATAATTAGAAAGATCATAGATGCTTCCTTTTTTATGAATGGGAATTATATGAGAAAACTTCCAAATTTTGGGATTAAAGCCAGATTTCATAACGTCTTTACAAATTAAAAATTTCCTCTTCCTCTTCTGTCGCGGTTCGCAGTTGCAAACGTAAGGCTCGATGAGCGAATCAACTATATTAGCACAACAGATGCATCGTGGTTAAGTTTGGCCTCAAAAAATTCTTTCCATTTTAGGAGATCCATAATAGCTTTAACAGGCGCCCCGTTAATATCCCATATCATTTCACTGACTCCTCGAATTATTGTTGCTTTGTGAAAAATGCGAAATGGTTTCCTATCTATAATCGAGCCGCCACATCCATTCTCAAGGCCATATCGTTCCAATAGCGATTTCTGTCCCTGAAGTGTTATTATCGTTGTAATTTTTCGAGGCATACGATAGTTAAGATTTCCTGACATTCAAGCTTTGGCAGCTTTTCCAGACAGTTGGACAATTGATTCCGACACCCAACTAACGCATTTCCTACTAGTGTATCCTAGCATGGAAGTGGATAACTTTTGTAAGTATGCCTTTATTTGGGAGCGGTATTCATCCGCAGTTCCAGACAATCGTTTCACTGAGGTTATCAATAATTCGATTTGAAATGCGCTTACTGTTTCCGGATCTTTTAGTTTGAGATAGTTGAAAGATCTTGGGATACGTTATCTGATATTGTACAATACAGAGATAGATTCTCTGTTAGGAATGGTTTAATATTAATATTAGTGTAAAAATCTATACAAATGTCCACGGACTCTAGTCCGTGTTCTTTAATATCTTCTTATATAATTATATTATTCTGAGAACTGTGGGATATTTATTATATTATTATTATACTGTTGTACTGTTGTGTTTTTCCTATTACCTGCCGTTCATTGCATAAATGTTCGTGTTACGGTTTCGTCTATAATACTTCGCTCGCTCCTCCGACATAATAATTTGACGATCGGGATAACGAATTGACCGAACAGGAAATTGGTAGTTAATCTAATTCGTGAACTTCTTTTTTCCTCGTCTTTCTTTTATTCGTCTGATAAACAACCGTTGGTTGTACAGATTTCGAAATGTGGCGACATTGCACAAAAATCTTCGTTTTCATTACTACAGATCCTATCACAGCAACAACGGATGTTCGATATTAATCAACAGCATCAGCAGAAATGATGAAAATATTCACAGAGCTACTGCAACAATCGAGAATTATATTCGGTATAGTATTAAGCTTTCCTTTGCCATTGCTACATCTCGACATTCCATTTTTATCCGAATGAAAATCATTCAATACGTAGTAACCACTACTCGGACTTCAAAAAATGCTAAAAAACTGGACGAGTCAACAAAGAATCACCTATTGTTCCGCAAGTTGAAAAAATAAAATGTGAAAAAATATTTGAATTTCATTTCATATGAAAAAATATTTGAATTTCATTTACCTGGAAATCCTGGAGATATATCTTTTAATGAAGCTATAGCAACGCTGGAATCATTATTTGCTCCACAGAAATCACTATTCAACAAGATATAGTGTTAAATCTAGGAAAGAAAAGGTGTGAAGAGTATATCGTCATTTTTGGAACAATAGTTAATAAAAAATGCAAGCAATTCAACTTTAATATTAAGGTTAAGCAAGACAGATGCTTAATTGCGGACTACATTAGCCACAGGGCACTGCTATTCGTGTCAAGCTACTACATAAAACCAAGCATGAACCGAATTCATCAGCTGATAAAGGAATGCAATTGGCACATTAACCTATTGCATGATGACAAAATGATTGAAAGACTAAGACTGTTCAGGCAATCAAACCCCACGGGCAAATCTCCAAATCGCCAATTGCCTTGTAATAAAAATTCCAGAAAACAGAAAGGTATATCAAGAGCACCATATTAGCTTTGCAGCGAAATGTGATTATCGAAATCATAAATGTTTGTTATGCAAACAAAAAGATTATAAAAGAGGATTTTCAGTTCAAATAATAGTAAAAACTCAAGAAAATATTCTTGAAGCAAACGGAAACCAAGAAGAACAATAAATTAAGTCGAGGGTGAAAATTGAAAAATTTAGTAAGGCTGTACACATTAGTAACAGCCAACAATTTGGAAGATTTGCGAAAGTTGAAATAAACGGGCATGCACTGACTTTCAAACTGATACCAGGTCCGCCTCCCATCCAAAAAGCCTTGGAAGGATCATAGAGAAATGTAAGCGACAACATGGTTAAAACAGATGGAGAATTCCGATGCCTTTTCCAAAATAAAAATTGTTATATCATGAAAGGAATGAATCGTCTCGGTTCACCAGAAACATTCAGCCTTTACGATGTCATTCAGATTTTGCCGAACATGATAGCCCATGTATCGCGTCACAAAATGGCAATATAAAATCAGACTCTGCAACAAGTCTGACAACGATTCCCGACTACCTGTAACTCATCTATCTGATGTTGCTCAAAAGCAAAAACAATACTTCGATTACAAACGGACGCAGAACCTATCTTCAAACCTCTTCAAACTATTTTGTCACAAATAAAAGCAGAATCAATATGTTCAAGAAAACTCTTCTAAAAATGTATGGGAAAAGGTCGTATCGGAAAATCTAGAAAAGTTCATAACAGAAGCACACCAAACGTCTCTCCTCTCAAATTATATCACACCAGCAGAAGAATTAATGAGAAGGAAGGAGAAATAAGAATTTCGCAAGATCTTTTCATCGAACAAAGGGCTCTTAAATAAGAAAATGGAAAGGCAGTGCAACTGAGATCGCGGTGCTATTAATCTTTTACACCTGGGTATCAACATGTCTGTGCAAAACAATACCAAAACCAGCGAGAAAGTCGGGAACCAGCAAAAATAGTTCGGATCGGAAGAAGGTCGAACAAGGTCGAAAACGGTAGCAGATAACCATACACGGCATGCAAATCAGCTTCACAGCCGAACAGCCAGTCACCGTAAGGATACCTTAAACACCCTTTTAGATACTTTTAATCTTCTCGCAAATGATACGCCTAAACCTGGATAGAAGTATGAATAAAGCATCAGTCGAGTCGCATCTAATCCACAACGATCAGCCAGAATTCGAAGACCGCCAAACAGAATCGCAAATCTCGATTTAATCCTTTCTTTTCCTTATCCTTTTTATCCTTTTTTATTCTTTTCCTTTTTTATATCCTTATCCTTTTTCCTATCCTTATCCTATCCTTATATCCTTTATATCCTTTATCCTTTTTATCCTTGTCCTTTCCTTTATCCTTTTGATGAGTGATATCCTTTTTATCTTTGTCCTTTCCTTTATCCTTTTGATGAGTGATATCCTTTTTTGTTTAGAGGGGAGATACTGTCCGGTCAGAATATAGATGTATATAAATATAGATGTCGATGGTCGCTTGTGGTCCGCGTACCTTCTTTCTCTATCATTTGGGGCTATTATATTATCATTGTATTATTGTGTCGTCGTTGTTTACTTCTCGTGCGTCGCATAAACTTTTGTGTTACGGTTTTCTTCTACAACATTACGCTCTCGTCTTCGACATAATGTTACAGTTGCTTCATGGAAAAGGTGGAACAATTTCCTACTGTCACTTACTCAAGCAGCCACTTCCATAATGAAGGCCGTATCAAGAGCGCTTTCGGACTTGCTGTTGTTGCATGTCCAGTAGCCAGGACTTCCTACGTGCTTAGGCAGCTTTTTCAGACAGCTGAACAGTTAATTCCAGCACCCACGCAGCTATCTGATAATTTTCCAGTTCAAATTATAATGACACTATTAATATGAATTCACTTTAAATTGCAAATAATAATTCGAGTGTTTTTAAAATTAAAAAATGATTATTTTCGAATAATTTTAAATTGAATAAAATTATTTTTAAAATGCTGTGCACTGTGTTGAAAATGGTTTAAACAATACAATATAAAGAGATGCCAAAAGGTAAAAATAAAGATCGCCACACAGCAACAACCTGTTTGCAACGAAATTTTTGTCTTCGAACTTTCAAAGAGATTTCTTGTGATTTTGAGTTGCTAAATACTCTATCTTGAAAATTTTATCTCGAAACGATATTTTGCCGAGGGGTACTGTAGAATTGTAGGGAGTCTTAGCAAATTTAAAATTTGTAGCATTTTTTCTGGCTTTGTGGGTTTTGTTGGTGTGAATTGGCTTGCTTTTGGCTTTGGTGTTGCTTCTGGATTTTGTCACCGTCCTGCGGCTTTTGCGCCGATTTTGATGCTTATCGCTGCTTTTTTGAGGAACTTGTGAATTGAAACAAAAACTGTTGCGGAATAATCAGTGTTTAAAAAAAGAATTTCATGTCTATGAAGCTTTTTTAAATCTAATGTTTGAAAACAACCTTCTTCAAGTATATTCGGTATTTTTTGCCGATTAAAGTTTTTTGTTGATGAAGAACACGATTAACTGATAATAGCTGGTAATGTGATTAATTTTCCCTGTGGGGAATTGGTTCTTAGCTATTGCTACACCAAGAAGATATTTGGAAATGAGCCAATCGCAGAAGTTTGCAGAGTAACTGCGAATAATCTTTTAGCATTTTCGTTTTCACGTTTTAAGTCTGCTTTGAGCGATCTTTGATATTTTCACATAATTGGTCCATAATAAGACAGTTACCGTGGGAAATTTATATGCGTTATTCTCATCTGTTGTTTTTGATGCAAAAATACAAATTGCAAAAATGCAAAAAAAACATTTTTCATTGAGTTATGCGCATGTTAGAAATGGTCCCTTTGCTTTACCAGATTTTTAGGAGGATCCATGTCTTAAAAAAAAGGTTCAGAACCACTAATATAGCAAAATTCCTTAACGTGAAAAAATTCATATCGCTAGATCTTAAAATATGGCATATCGTTGCATTTTTTATCTTTTTCTCGTTAATTTTGTTCCAAAAATTTTTAGCTGATTTGGAGCATAAAGTATCGTTGAATTAGTAAGTGGGCAGTTTGTTAATCAGGAATTTCTTAATATGGTATGGCATTTTTTGTTTTTTAAATTATTTAATTTGTGATCGGAAAGTGAAATAAATCTGTAATATAAGTTTTTTATTTTGTTTTGAATTTATGTTTCAATTTTGAATTTGAAAATGTAGATTATGATGAATGTACTGATTGTAATTTTAATTTCTAAAGTTTAGATTTTAATTTCTAAAGATTTAATTTTTTTTGCTTTTTTTTTAATTTTTTTTAGCTTTTTCAATGATTTCTAAATGATTTTAGGTACTGCAATGCACTTAGTTAAAAAAATTATTGCAGGTCGATTCATTAGTAACGATTCGAACAAACAAAGTAATGACCAATCGTCTATTGGCTCGACGTCAAATGGTTTGTAAATATTCCTTACAGAAACATAAGTTTTACAAGATTTTCACTTTATTCATTTGGTAATAGATTCTATGATTTTAACTGAAAATGTTTCTTTTGTTTTTTATCTTTTATTTGACAAATTTTAGTTTGGTATTTTCTGTGTTGATTCGATTATTAGTTCGTTCATGGGAAGCTTACAGTATTATCAAAAATTTTGCGACTGTTATTAAAAAATTGAATTTTTTAAGGTTGTCGAAGTCCTTCACCCAAATAGAGCATCAGTGCCAAAGGCTGAAATCCGTGATAAATTGGCACAGATGTATAAAACAACGCCAGATTTAGTTTATACTTTTGGTTATCAAATTCAGTTTGGTGGTGGCAGAAGTAGAGGATTTGCTTTGATCTACGATACTGCCGATTTCGCCAAAAAATTTGAGCCTAAATATCGCCTTCTTAGAGTGAGAATTTTTATTGTGAAAAATTGTAGAGTGAGAATTTTTATTGTGAAAAATTGTAGAGTGAGAATGTGATTGAATTTTTTTAACATGTCTTTCATTTGAAACCTCTTAATTTCCTAACACATTTTTGAATAAAGAGTTCACAATTTACAACTGATTGAAGATAAAAATACTAAAATATTTCTATCAGCTGAACTATAAATGAATTGTAAGGTTGAAAATATATATAACATAAATTCAAAGACCCAAAAAAATTGCAATGCTCAAAAAATTTTTTTTCAGCAAACTGGTATAAAAGCAGAAAAATCTGGGCGTAAACAACGGAAAGAGCGAAAAAATAGGCAAAAGAAAGTACGCGGTACGAAAAAATCCAAGGTTGCAGCGGCAAAAAAATAAATTTTATTATAACAGTAATACACTGTTATTTAATTGATAAATTCATATGAGTGCTGCAATCTTGTTATTATATTAACAATGGTTACAACTCCAAGCTTATTTCTTCGAAGATGATAATGTTCCTTTGTTTAATTTGATAAAATTTAAATGTCCTTGTTTTTAGCATAAAATACATTGAATATCACAATAAATTTACTATTCTAGTATTGTATCGTAAATAGCTTGGTGAATTTTTGATGTTTATCTCGTTGTTCAAGGTCAAGCTCCATGCTTTGCAGAAGCTATTTCGTTGTACCATTAGGGAATAAAATTTATTTTGAGAAATATTAGTTAAAATATTTAAGTCTCAAATTGCGAGTTGAAGTGATCTAATTAGAAAGTGGAAGCAAACACATGTCGGCAAAGATGGTTTATCACCTCGACGATATTTTAAGATGTGAGTTGGTCAAATTTTTCTCTGCTTTTTTCCATTTACGGCTAGCGGTCAAGAAGAGGGAAGAATTTTGTAGAATGTTTTTGAAATAAAATTATTTATGAAAAGAAAAAAAGGTTTTCCAGTTGGTTTATTTGGGGTTTTCAGAATATAAGATAAGAGATAATTAGGAATAATTGAAGATTTGGATGGATTGCAGAAAGAAAAGAAAGTAAGCAGTGATTCAATAAATTGCCTTCGTCGTGAACGTGATTCCGTTATAAAACAGGTGATTTTTTCTTTTAAGTTTTCATTGTTGAAGAGGTAATTTATTTTAAAAAGTGGGTTTTAAATGTCAATTTTTGCAATGAAAGCTAAAGTTGAATTTGTGTTTTTAGATCCAACAGTTACAAGAAAAACTGGAGACGTTAGATAAAACTATAAGTAAAGAAGAAGAAATATGTGAAAGATTGCAGCAGACCATCGAGCGAGCTAATAATACTTACGACAAGGTTTTATGTTTTCTAGAATTTTTTAAATTTTTTTCATTTAGCCGTTTGGAATGATTACCATTAACATTTAAAGTAAAATCGTCATTTAATAAGCAGATTTATTGATAACTTTCCAAGTTGCAGCTTGTAGAATCATCACAGAGCCTCGTTGATTTCGTGAAAAAGGAATATGACGAAGTGAAGAAGACAGGCAGCCGTTCTGATCATTAAAATAATATAATTATTCTACGTATTTGTCTTTGTTTCGCGAATGTTCATTTGTTAATTAAACTTATTTTCTAAAGTTTATGATCAAATCCAGAACTTTGGAATTAAGTTGTATTATGAGGAAAAGAATTTACTTACCTTTTGCTGTGAAAACACTTATTTATCTTTTTTTGACTCATTTTTTCATCATTGTTTAACGTAGTGCTCTTTTATTTTATTGTAAAAACTTTATTAATACAACTTTGTATATAGTGAAGCAGTACCATATATTTCGCCGAATGAATGAATATTAAGTAATTAATTCGTTTTTCGATTTTGCTTTTAAATTTTTTTGCAAATCCAAGAAAAAATTTTTTTAAAATCCATTTTATCCGTTTTAATAATATTCATGTAGTGTTTATTTCTATAATATTAATAATGAATGTTTGATGTTTTGTTTAAGTTTTCGTCAAACGATCTTGTTGGAAGTTGGGAAATACCTAACTTTCATTGATATTAAAAAAATTTAGAAGTTATCCGACCCTCATAAGCAGAATTTTTCGAACAAATGATATTTTATTGAAGAAGTACCACGATAAATCTGCTTGATGCCATGAAATATATATGCAGAAGGTAGAGATTATCAGAATAAAATTGCTTATATGTTCGCTCAATGTGATTTAATTTTATTTGTTGTTCTAACCATATGATTAGCAAAGTCTAGAAAAAAGTTGACATAACTTTCGAAAAAAAGCAACTTCGATCCGTAATCGACTAATGGTTACAGAACTGGG
Source organism: Dracunculus medinensis (assembly GCA_900625125.1). Lineage (NCBI taxonomy): Eukaryota > Metazoa > Nematoda > Chromadorea > Rhabditida > Dracunculidae > Dracunculus > Dracunculus medinensis. Next base: position 96,556 of record UYYG01000107.1, read on the forward strand.
GAACATCGAATATCCGGAATCGAAATTGCTTTTCTTGGATGGTCTTACCAGTCTTAAATTTGAATTGCTCTGTTGAATTGGTCACGAGTATTAGAGATGGTATGCGCTTGCAATCTTTCTGCACGCTAAGAACCATGTAAAATCCGTACCCATGTAAAATCTTTCCAAGGATGTCCTGTTACCTGCATAAAAAATCTTCCTGGAGATGTACCCTGCCTTGTCATTGTAATTCTTCCGAGGGGTATTTCTGAAATAAAAATTTTGTGGTTATAACATTTGAAGATTTGTATAAATATGAAAATAATTGCGCAGTGTAGAAAAGGCAGTCAATGAAATTTTGAACGAAAGCATTTCAAGGAATTTGTGAAAAAAGTACGAGAAATGTTAGGGATGTATAAAACTAATAGAATAGATGAATGGAAATAAAGGATTTGGTATGTATAAAAGATAGGAGAGAGATGTTGCTTATTCGTTGAACGCCAGCAATATCCTCGAAAATTTCTCGAGAAAATGTCAGCAATAAAAACACTCGATCAATAGGAAAGTGTAGGAGAGAGCTTTTAGCCATTTCTCTTCTCTTTAGCATAATTTTTTGTTTTCAGATTCGTTTGAGAATCCGCCTTCGCTAGAAACGTTATTGTGGACTTCCTTCCTCTGACTGAGCCGTTTTCGGCTTCTTCGATTAGACCTCCCTTCAGCAAGGTTCGCTTGCGAGATGCGATCCTGCAACCGCTCTGATTTCACTTTCAATGAGGTTTGCTATCGTTGAACGAAGCGAACTCACTCTGCTTGACTTTAGCCGAGCTCTTTAAGTCTGCCTGGCTTTATTATTGCTTATTCCAAATTATTATTAGTTAATGACAATCATTTTTGCCAAGTAAGCATGAATGCTTTCAGTGATATGCGATTACTTAATGGTTGCCTCACTGTAATTATTGTCATTGTAATGATAAAGCGGTCGAGATTAGCCATTTTACAAGCGAATGAGTAAGAATTGTTTATCGTTGATTTATTTAATTTATAACATATAATAGACACTCACTTACGAATTGTAATTGGGTAAATGGAATCCATCCAGTCGAAATTTTATTTATATCAGCCGTGTTAAATTTGTCTATTCTCCTTAGATCTGTTCCACTTTAATTTTTTTCCACTTCTGACGCGAATTGCATGAATTTTAGCGTAGAGAATTGGGCGATAATTCTTGGTGAAGAAATTCAAGAAATATTCAACGATGCAACAAAGCAGAGCGATATTATTGAGGTTTGCTGCTGGATGGACTTGCTGCTTCCACGCGAAATTCGAATATGATTTAAGCGGGTATTTCTGATAATAATAATCTTGCAGATGTATAAAAGCCATGCTCAAGCAGAGATATTCGATCCGCGTGTAGAACTTAAGCGAGCAAAACACAACATCGAAAGTTATCTGAAGCGAAGAGCCAAAGCCGCTTGGGTGAGCCACTTTCGCTTTTTAATTGTGAGCCCTCCGAGAGGGTTTTCATTTTAGATTCGAAGAGATTTTTCCAGGATGCAAAGATCTCATTAGAGTCACGGATACTGTCAAATTTAAGCGAAAATCAATTGAATGATCCATTATCGATGAATTTTATTCAATTTATGTCAGCCAAAACTGGTAGTGATTCAGCACGTGTATATGCACATGGCCACACTGGTCAAATTACTGAAGTAATGAATTCGATTAAAACCATTCTTTCACATTTCGAAATCATTAGTTTTTTGAAATGGCCTCTACCTTGCAATTCGTGGCAGTAACTTCTTTAAAAAACAATTTTAGTGAAATTTTTAAGTTTTTAAAAAGTTTTTTCGAAATTCAAAATTTAAATTCAAAAATTTCGTGAATTTTAATTGAAAATAATATTGAGTTGTGCAATCTAAAATTTTCATTTTCATTTTAAAACCCATTATATTTATGTGTAATATTTTCAAGGTAAACAGTACACATGTACTAAATCTGACAGCTAATGCGAATCTTTATGGTATTGGAACAAGTTCAGCGATGTCTGCGGTGCACATTCCTACACCTGTATACGATAGAAGTGAATTTGTTTTTCATGAAACAGTATTAATCTAGAAAATGTCGAAAGTCATGAAGTTGGAAATATTGCCAAATGTCTTCTATCCAAAATTGGCTATTTTTGCAACGTTCTCTGTGGTTTTTATATATATATATATATATATTTTAATTATCTTTTGGCAAACATGGAGATTAAACATTAAGGTTTTCCAAAAATATTGAATATTATTAATTATTTAAGATGTAGATGTTTTATTAAAAATTGATTGGTCAAATATCGACCAACTTTATCGTGCAAATCGCGAAGAAACTCGAGACCTTGCTTTCCAAATGTTTTGCTCAGAATCCGGATTTATGCGTTATTATCCAGGTTTGTTGCTTTTTAGAACAAATTAAATTTCAAAATCAGCATTTCTATTCAAGTTTCGTTTTCTTTTTCTCATCTAATATTTCTAATTTCTAATTAAGTAACATCATTAATATCATTAATTAAATATCAAAAAACAATAATCAAAATTTCTAGATCAAAATTTTCAGTTTTTAAAGGATTTTTGTTTCAGCAACACTATGGACGTGGGACAATAAAGGCGATGGACTGGATTTATTTGACTGCAGAAGCACTCCGTGGTGAATATTATTCCATAAACTCAAAATCTCATTTGTCACGGGTAGAGTGGGTGAATTAACGCATTCACAGGGAAAAAACTAAAATCAATATCAATATCAGATAAGACCACAAAGTCTCAAAAGACCTTGTCTGGGAATAATCTGGGGATTTTCATCGGATTCGCTGAAAATCGTCGTGTATTATATGGGCAAAATAAATAGCTTTACAACTTGTAATATGGTGATGGACTTCGTGTGAAATTGAATCGGAATGAATTTTCATAATTATTTTAGGTACATTAATGGTGCAACTTTATCAAAAAATGTTGTCATAATGGTTGATATGTCAGGATCGATGCTCGGTCAGCGATTTGAAATTGCTAAACAGACTGTCGAGGCAATTTTGGACACCTTATCTGACAATGATTTTTTCAATATTATGCCGGTATTACTTATTTTTTCAATATTTTTATTTCGAATGCGAAAAGTGCTGGGAATTTTCTATAAGTGGTTCTTCGATATTTTTTAATATCATGAATCTCGCAAATTTTCGAACAAAAATTCTGTAAAATTTTTATATGTTTTTTATAAATTTCTAAATTTCTGTTATATAAAATTTTTCCCTTTTCTCTTTTCTTCATCACTAATTTTTAAATTAATTTTTGTTTGTTGATCTCAAACAATTATTTCATTAAATCGTGCAATTTCAAAAAGCGCATGGCTTTTGCCAAATTCTTAAATAAATAAAATCGTTTCATTTATAATTTTTATATTTTTATTGTACAATTTTTTAAGCATATAAAACGGTAAATTGGTTTTTAAGAACATTTAAACTTTTTTTTCTTAACTTTTCTTAACTTTAGTTTATTGGTTGAATTTAAAGTAATTTTATAAAAGGGTTTGAAATTAACTTGTAAAACTTGTAAATTTTAATATAGAGTTCTTCATATTTAGTTTTCAAAAAATGTACGATTTCTCGATGAATGTGCTGAAAAAGCTGGCCTTGTACAAGCAACAGTACGAAATAAAAAAGTTAAAATCTTTCTTATTTCTTATATTTTAACGAATTCAGCGCGGCAACCTGAATCATTATTCTGAATCCTGGCTCTCCTATTTACATATATTTTATACTATATATATATTATATATTATATATTATATTATATATTTTATACTTTTATATTATATATTTTATACTTTTATATATATTTCATACTTTTATATATATTTTATTCACATATTTTATACAATGCACAATAATATAAGTTAGAACAGTTCAGCGGATTATTCTATTTTCAAGTGCTGATTTTTATTCGAGCAGGAGAAACCTGTCTTTCCGAGTGATGCTGGTGCCCCACATTTACCTACAGCTAAGCAATTTCTGTGGTATAATTTACAAGCCAGCTGAACGAGCTTAACCAGAAATACTTTAAAAAAAACGATAATATAAAGTTATTAAAATCGAAGAAATTCGGGCTTAAGATATTTTCTTCTTCTTCTAACAGTTCTCACCATTATTTATTAGGCTAGCTCCATTGGTGCAAGGACAAAGCATCTACAAGCTATTCGATTCGACGCTGGTAGCCATTGGTGACACTAGTAAAAGCCATTCCTTTCTCCACCGTCTAAATCCATATATCGCTGGTCCACCTGTACGTTTAAAATCTTTCCTTACTGTATTAGTATAGGTTTTGATTGGCTGGCCTTTTTGAAACCATTACAACTGCTATGGTGGGCGACAAAGAGCATGTCTTAAATAGCGAAGACGACGTTCTGTGATGGTACTATTAATGCAAATGGTATTTGAGCGAAGGATGCATAATTTATGTGTGACTTTATCCTTTCGGTGAACCCGTATATATATATATATATCTTAAGATATATCTTAAACATGAATGGTCAAAGGCAGATAGCTTAATATCCTGCGCTCCTGCGCTCTCAATGGCCAAGTGTCGCACCAATATAGCAAGAACGAGTGAACTGTGACATAAACATTCGTTTTCATAGTGATTTTGCGATGAGCCCAAAAAAGTTTCGTCAACTGGAAAAAAGCATTTCTAGCCTATCGTTTTCCTGGTTGTAACTTTTAAAGTCAGGCACTTCCTCAACTGGTTGTAATTTCATCGACCATTTGTAATTAGAGTGGTTCCAAACTTTTAAAGTCAGGCACTTCCTCAACTGGCAATGAAATAATAAAATAGGTATTTTATCACTTGTATATAATAATTAAAACGAAAATTTTATTTACATTGACCCCGAGTCCAATTTTTATCGACACACTGCTTAGCGTATCTTGTCAGCAAAATGGACTACATCATCAGTGTATTCAAGATTAAACATCTATCGAGTGCCGACAAGCGATTTCCATTATCCAGTCTACCGCATAGTTGAATATTGTAGGAGGAAGCACGTAGCTTTGATGGACACCACTTCTTATTTCGAAGAAGTCTGTCAGTTCTCCATATACACAGACATGTGCCGATGTACGCTGATAAAACGTCTTTGTGAGCTGAATGATCTTCTCTGGAATACCATCACCTTTCAAAGCGCTTTTCTGTCATTTAAATTATTTTGGATAATTAATTAATAAATAGATAATTAATTAATAAAATCTAAAATAATTAATAAAATTTAATAAGAAAGTTTAAATTTAATTTAATAAGAAATTTAATAAATTAAGAAAGCTTATTAGAAATAAATGATTTTTTCTAGCTTTTCCACCAATGGTTTATGATTGTTTTTTCGTTTTCCTTATTAAAATTTTTTGTCAATAATATTAAATTTTTTCGAAATTTTTTTAAAAAAATTTCACGCAAAGTATTTGAGGATAAAATATGGTTGGTATTCCAGCAAAACTTTCTATTCATTTTATCTTATATTTATTACATTCCTATCCATTTTTGTCATTTCTTTTGTATTCTTTAAATTCTTTTATATTCTTTTAATATGTTATCTTTAAAATTCATTTAATATAGATTAGTTTTTTTTTTTTATTATCTGTTTTTTTTTGTCATCATGAAATTTTCAAACATTCTTCTTGAGGATTATGGGTTCCTTTTCCGTGTAATGTTTTATCTGTGCTATTGCACTGATTTCTGTTGGTGATAAAAATAAAAATTTTTTCTCATTCACCAATGGTTTATTCACTCGCCCCAAAATCTGGTAACTCAAATGGTCCATAGCTTTTAAGGTTTTCTAAGGTTTCTTTTAGGTTTTAGATGTACTATCATTATCCGTCCATTTGTCTTTCTCTATCTAAAATTCTTATCTGTACATTTTTTAAAAGTGCCATAGTTTTTTGAAATTTTACGAAAAAATTAGTAAATATTATAGCAAAAATTCAAATTCAGATTCTACGAGCCCGTCTTAATTCTATGACATCAGAAGGAAAAGCTGAATATGAAAGAGGCTTGACAAGAGCTTTCGAAACACTTTTAATGGTAAGATTTCTTTATTAGTTGAAATTAATTTAGGCTAATTAAAACTCGTTTTTGATTAAAGTTAATTAATATTTGAATATGTAACACAGTTTTTCGTTTTATTCAGTAATTTATTAAAAGTTGTCCATTATTTTGCTTTTTAAGAGTTTTTGCGCATTTCTGCTTTGCTTGCTTTTCTTTTTTCGTTTAAAAACAAAAATTACGAAAGCTTTTTTAAGTTGCTTTTACTGCTCTTTTACTTGTATTTATTATTTTCAAGCGATAATCTAAAATTAAGTTCAATTAACGAAATGCAAAATATAATGAAATTTTGTTAAGTAATTTTGTTAATTATTCGTAAAATATTTTGAAATAAAAAGTGAAAGGTAAAAGTGGAAAATTTTGTGTAAATCAGTTGCCAGCGTCAGTAACGTTCACAACATCTGACGAATTAGCTGATCGAAAAGAGAATGGCGAAATACCCGAAGATGTTCATTATATTGCATCGCAAGATCACATACTCATTGTACCGAGTCATCTGTATCAAACAGTAAGTATGCATTGATCCGATCGATCAGTTCATATAAGTTTTTAAAGAATTCTGAGCTACTCATATCGTTATTTGCAAATGACGAAGACAATCCATATATGCATGTGCATGTTTATATCTTCTTTACGAACATTTTCACTTAAACCTAGAAGTGATGCATGTTGTCTTTAATAGAAGATCTTACTTGCTTGTTAAAATCTGTCAGGCTTACCAATCTATATAAATTTTGAAATTTTATTTGGTTCTAATAGGCCTCACTAAGGCGGAAGCTCAGTGGGTTATTGCTTGTATTTCGAAGATGCTGGGGTTCTATTCAACAAGAGCAAACTTACAAACTTATATTTCAAAAGTCCGGATGATATTGGCAATTCACGAACACTTCCCCAAATCTTCGACAAGTCTGCGGAAAAGATATTAGGATAAGATATTTATGCCAAAGAGTCGCTTAAGCATAGAACTACAGTAAGATTTTGTTGAAATTAAGGAAGAGATAGCAGTAGGACTTTTGATGTGATGAAGCAAGGTACCGCTTACCCATCCTTTCCTCTTCTATATTTGGTTTCATTAAAGTTTAAAGAAGTTAATAAAGAAAATAATCTTACCAAATGAATTAAAATTGAATTGTGAACTTTTTGATCATTGTCATATTTATACAATACCACTTATATTTGAACTTCTCTATGGACGTTGAAATTATTTCAAATGATTTTTAAACTATCGCATTTTTTCATGTCTTCAAATATTCACATTTTTCCTAGAGAATTATAGCATGTTTATTTCAAATCAAGAGAGAATTCAGCTTTTGATTTCTCTTAGAATAGTGTATTTTCTTAATTTTTTATAGATACACAATTATTCATCAAAACGCGGACATTTTGGATGCAACGACGTGTTAATGCTGATAACGGATGGAGCTCCAGCATATTATAAAGAAATATTCCAACTTTATAATAAAAACAAAAGTGTTAGTTTAATTTCAAATGATTATGATTAAATAATTGATAATAGCAATTCAAACATTGCAAAAAAAACAATGAAATCATAATTTTTTTTAAGATTTATTTATTTCGAAATTGTCAAATTCGAGATTCTTAACTTACGACTGATTTTTGTTATTCAAATCTTTCATTCATTCGTTTTTTCCATTTTTTTCCATTTTTTGGAAATTTTTCTGGGAAAATTTTTTTGATTCTCATCAATATTTTATAAAATACTTGCAAATTATCTATGGTCGTTTTCTTGGATTTTAGGTTTTTTGTAGAGAAAGAAAAAAGCTTTATTTATTTAAAAATCAGAAATCACTTGGAAGTAATGGATTTGTTCTTTATTTTAGTTCATTATTATTATTATCAAATAGGCGCAAAATTAACTTTAAATTTGCTGCTTTATTGCTTTCGTATGTTCACGTAATAAAGATGATTTTTTCACCTCTTTTCCTTTTGCGATAAATTTAAATAAATTAAATATCGATGTATTAGTTTTTAATTCACCAATCGAAAAATTGAAGAAAAATTTTTAAGGTACGATTTTTCTCATTTCTGATTGGTGAGGAGGCGACAGATATTGAACAAGTGAAATGGATGGCATGTGAAAATAAAGGTTTTATGGTTCATATAAGCAATCTTGCCGATGTTCAAGAAAAAGTTCAAGTAAAAAATATTTAGAAATCTTCCCTTCTTCTTCCACTAGTAGCCCGCATCATTACTGGTTTGTCTTGCTCGCTAGCGATGAAGACGAGGCGTTTCCAACTTTTCCGATCCAATGTCAGTCCTGAAAATGACTAAAATCACTCTTTTTCCTGCCGCCTAAACTCGTATATAGGTCGGGACTCCTATGCTTTCAAAATCTAATCCACACTCTTGAGGTCTTATATGGTCCGATAGCGAATTGCCTGGAGAACGAGAAACAATCTCCGTCGTCCAGAAACTTGGGCCAATAAAGCTACCGGAGAAGTTGTTTTTCGGGTCGAACTCTTCATATGTTGTTCGAAGCCCTTCATATCATACTTTTAACAAATATGATGTCTGGCATGGAAGAAAGAAACAATACCAGATGACTGAAGCAAAGCAATTCTCCGAATTTCAAGAAAGGAACACTGTGAAAATTATGGAGAAATCAACCTACTAAACATCTTTCGGAAAATTTTTGTTTCCATCCTGTTGAATAAAATTACAAGAGTATAAAGTAGCAGGATGCGAACTTGGAACCAGGGAGCTGGATTTAGACCGGAACGCGGTGCTGACCAGATATTCACTTTAAAAAGGGCATTGGAACATTGCTATAAACATCGCCAACCCATCGTTACGTATTTCATCGATATTGCAGTCTTCAATACAATTGATAGAACAATGCTTTGGAGGGTGATGAAATAAAAATTCCCAGAAGTTTATCTTTAAAAAAGGCGTTTTATCAGCGTACATCGGCACAAGTCTATGTATATGGGAAACTGACAGACCCTTTCGAAATAAGAACTGGTATCCGTCAAGGCTACGTTCTTTTCTTTACAATATGCGATAAATAAATTAATTGACATCGCTTGTCGGACTCAAGATGTGCATAAATCAGGTATACCGCAGATCTTGAATATGCTGATTATGTAACCCTTTTTGCTGACGGAATGCAAATAATGCTAAATAATATGTCGACAACTGCAGCGAGAATCGTACTCAAGATCAATAAAATGAAAGACTTTTCGTCTTGTATATAAGAAGCCGATGAAATACTTATTCTATTATCAATTCATTTATCAATTTTATCAATTGATTGCCGGTTGAGAAAATACCAGAGTTTAAATATCTCACATCCACTCCTATTCCAGATGATCAAGCGAAAGACGAAATTAACAACCCGGACAATGATAGTTAGAAGTGCTTCTTCCGGTTAGTGAAACCTTTATGGACTTGTCACAAAATCATTATAAAAATGAAAGTCCGTGTCTATATGGCTGCGATTCGTTCGATCTTCCTATATGGCTACATGACCGTTGAGAGTGGAGAATATAAAGAAATTATCTTCCTTTGACCATTCATATCTAAGATGCATTTTACGGACGAGATGCATATATAGATTTTGCGTTGAATAGATAAAATCTCATCCTCACATCCCACATAACTGCATCCATCTTCACTCAAATACCACTTGCATTAACAATACCGTCACAGAACGATATTTTTTTAATATTTATTTATTTATTTATTGATAATCAGCCAAGCAGGGCGACAACGCCATGTGCTTGTATTAATAATAATAGTTAAGATAACAGAAAAAGAAAAAAAAAATTAACATAAACAAAATTAATTATAAAACAATATGACAAAAATTAACAATTTAAAGAGGAAATTACAGATCAATATAATATAGTACAATTCGAAGTAACATATATAACCTGAAGATAAAATCGAGATTTCTCACTTTCTGCAGTTCTTGCCTGGTGTAAACTCTTCTCTTTTTTTTTTTGTTTTTAAATGAGTCCTTAGTTTAATTTTGCATATAGGTTTTAGTAATTTTAAGCCATTAGTTCTTGTTGGATTCAAATTTAGTCCAAAGTTATAATATTTCGAGCAATCTAGTTTAACATAACCATACTGAATCTTATATGTATAAATTAAATCTTGTTTAATTCTACGAACTGAGAGAGAATCCATGTTATGTTGTAGAAGTGTTCTTTTATAATTAAAATTATAATTTTTATTAGGAGAGAGGCGTCGTAGAAAATATTTTTGGAGTCCTTCAATTATTTTACCTGTTTTGCGATGCCTCGGAGAGTAACATGTAGTATTGTAGTCAAGAAGAGGCCGAACGAATGCTTTGTATAATTTGATAAGAAAACTTTCAGTTTTGTTCTTAAACGAACGAAAAATAAAATTTAGTATCCTTAATGATTTCTTTACTATGGTTCTGCAGTGAAGATCGAAATCGAGATTTTCATCCATGATTATTCCAAGATCGGAGATGTGTGAGACTCTATTGATTAAATTACCATTTATAAAAAGGTTAGGAAGATCGAATCCTTTAGAGTTGATGTGAAGAACGCTACAT